>SNQJ01S0177690.1:18397-38173 GCA_010110895.2 Picea sitchensis
GGCATGTCCCTTTCCCATAAAATCACTCTTGTTTTATTGCATAACTCCTTGATCATATGCATAGGTTGACATTGAATGTACTTTTTTGTCTTCACTTTGGTTGGCTTGTGTTGTCTTGGACCTGATTTCACAAGAGCACCGGAGTGAAGCGGGAACAAAAGAGACCTAAGGAAGCGATATAAAGGTATGTCACTCATTCCTTCTTATTAGTAGATTCCATGACTACAACTTAGGGAAAGAGTCGTGTCTTGTCCTATTTTGTTCTAAATCCAGGTGGCTCTAGGGAGATCTGTTAGTGTCTGTACCTACCAATTTATCCGATAATAGTAAGACATCGTCGAAGGATGGTATCGACCCCGTGTCAGTAAATAATGTCTCTGATGAGGAGGTATCGGGGATACTGATGGCGAATGCGTCAGTTGCCATATCTAGAGAGGTGAGACACACAATTTTGTGTACGAGAAGGTCATTGTACCAAGGGTCATCTGAGGAGATGAAGAAGAGGTGTTCATCCGAGAAATATTCATTGATGGGGGAAGCTTTGGCATCTGAGGGAAAAGGCGTAATGATTTCGGCTAGGACAAGAGATTTCTTGATTTTGGGAGTGGAGAAATCTAGATCGTATTCCTGAAGGATAACGATCCATCGGGAAAATTTCCTGTTAATCTGTCGTCGGCTAAGAAAGTAGTGCGCAGGGTTGGAATCTGCCATGACCTTGGTAGTTCGAAGAAAAATGTAATGTCGCAGTTTTTGGACTGCGAGGACAACTGCTAACGCCATTTTTTCATCATGATTACATTTTAAGGGTGGTGCTGAAAGGTTTTTACTAATGTAATAAATCACATGTTCATGCCCATCATCCCCAAATTGGATGAGGATTCCTGCGACTAAAACAGTAGAGGATGATAAGTAGAGGATGTGATCTCTATCATATTCTAGGGGACTAATTAAAGGGGCGTTGGATAGGGTGTATTTTAAATCATCAAAAGTTGTTTGATCATGGTCATCCCATCAAAATGGGATATCATGGCATAGTAAGCGGAGAAAACCATGTGCGTGAGTGGCGTAGTCTGGGACATTGCAACGTAAAAAGTTGGTTTTTCCTTGTAGGCTCTACAGTTGGTGTAAATTCCTAGGTGGTGGAATTTCTGTGATAGCTTGGACCTTGAGGGGGTCCACAGTGATTCCATGTTGGGATACAATGAACCCAAGGAGGCACCCGACAGTGACACAGAAGACACGCTTGAGGGGGTTCAAGTGGATATTCTATTGGTGGAATCGTTGGAAAACAATGCGTAATTCGTCTAAATGTTGGGTTCACGTTTTGGATCGAGCAGTGAGGTCATCCAAATAAGAGACAATGATGTGATTAAGATCATGAAAAATGTAGGGCATGTCCCATTGGAACTGATTCTGGAGCATCGTTGTCACTCGCGCAGAGAAAGACCTATCAAAGAATGTGAACCTGTACGGGAGCTCAACGTTGGTAGTTACAGCAGACATTTTGAAGCTGCCTTAACTCAGTGTCAAAATTAATTTTTTGAGGCATGCTTGAAACCAAGCCGGGAAAAAACTGGAGGCACGCTTGGACGATTACGAGAAAGGTGGGAGATTCCACTATGGCACTGGAATGCGACTGGACTAACATAGCCATAGACTAGGTTTTGATGTAGACAAGTAGTCAAGGGGGAACCCTAAGAGCCCTCTAAGATAAATAGAAGCTTTGTATGCTCAAATGAGGCTGGCTGGGGTAGATAGAAGTTAGTTGCAAGTTAGTAGGAGATTTCTGAGAATTTCAGTTTTTTGTTTTCATTTACAGTTGTAACCATTTTCATTTTGGAATAGAACAAAGGAAAATTGATCCAATGCATGGTGTGAACACTGTTTGAAATTCTTTGTATTTGTATGAATGAACTTTGTTAGGTGAAATGGAATTGTGAATGTTAGGATAAGTTTCAATTGTTTCTCTTATGTTGAATTAGTGCAAGGTGTGCACACAGAACGCAAGGAGTGCATTAACAAAATTTGTTTCGATTCTGAAGCTCAGAAGAGATAACACAAAAATTTCCCTTTGCAAGGAGTGAAAAGAGACTAGTTCGAGGAGTGAATATTCATCCGCAAGAACCCAAAACCTTGTGTAAGATATGGTACAAGGAGTGCACAGATCCAAGATTCGAATAAGTGTCGAAAAGATTATGCAAGAAGTTGAAGAACTTGAAAATGAGAAAGCCAGGAGGGTGAGAGGAATTTATCTTCGAGAAAATCTTGAGGATCTGAGTTATCGAAATCCATGAAATGTAAGGAATGCATAGGAAATTGAAGTCCTCACAAGAGCAAGCTCGGGAGGATTGACTATTTTCGTAAGTGATAAAGAGATCCAAGAATCAGACTTGTTAAGGAGAAAAGGTTCAAAACCTTTGAACACCTAGAGGATCTTCTAACTCTAAAGATAGCGTAAGTGCAAGGGGGAGAAGATCTCAGTCGTTCGATATGAATGCTAGAGAATCAGAGCCATCCATTAGGAGGGACGCGTGGAAAATGTTCGGTGTTTCGTTGACTCACATTGTGGAGAATTCAAAGGGAAGAACGCTAAGAATTTGTGAAGCTCGAATCCACGACTTGATCTGAGGCGTTGGATCCAGGAGAGATCTAGACCGTTGATTATCCATGGTGAATATCGACATTTCGGGGGTCGGGGGACCGGAGGTGATAAGTATTTCTAATTCACGAACGCAAAGTCCCAAAAACATCATGACCATCAGGTCACAGGGGAGATCTGGACCATTGATCCAGAATCATCACAATTTTGGCTATCGGGAGAATGGAGGCTAGGAAAATCCGAGGTCATGAAACGCGAAACATCGACTTGATCGCAGTCATCGATCGAGGGGAGATCTAGACCGTATATCTTGGTTCATCGTGATTTCAGCCATCGGGTGAATGAAGGTAGCAGTGCTCCCAGAGTCGCGAAACGTGAAATCATGACACGCCTTTCACTCAAGCGTGTGGTCACCGCCAGTGGTCACAAGAGAGAAAGGGCTCAATAGAGAGGAGATAGTACCCATTGGCATTGAAGTTCAAACAACACTCAGGAGAGACATTGTAGGTCTCATACAACCTACACATTTGGGGAGAGGACATGTGTAAGTGGGTTTAGGGTCTAGCAGAGACTTAGAGAGTCAATTAGACTCATTTTCTTGATCGATCCTAGACCGGGAGGTTGCGTAACCCTTAGGAGAGAAGGGGGGTCTGCATCAAGTGGTATTAGAGCTGAAGTTTTGCTTGCAGACAGTAGGCAAAGGAGAGAATACAACAGAACTTGAAGTTGTACTTTGTGTGTGTGGAAGACAATCAACACAATGCCACCAAGGAGGCAAGTGGAACCACCTTTGGCCAATCAAGTTGTAGAAAGGGAGACATGAGAACTTTGTGCAAGATTAGAAGTGATGGAAGCAGCGCAGAGATGAGCACCTAATGTTGGAGACATCAACAATGCAGAGAGCGAAGAAGCAGTGGGAGAGAATGTTGTCGGAGAAGCTGCAGGAGAGGATGTTGTCGAAGAATGCTTGCTAAGAGAAATTTCCATATTGGAAGGCAGAGCCAAGATGGAGGTCCCAATGTATGAAGGAAATTTATATGCCGAAGAGATATTGGATTAGATAAGATACATGGACAAATATTTCAACTACGAGAATGTCAATGAAGAAAGGAGGATGAGACATGTTGTCACCAGATTAAAAGGACATGCACCACTGTGGTGGGATGAACTGCAGGCTAAGAGGAGAAGCAAAGGAAAGCAGAAGATAAAGAGATGGGATAGAATGGTAGCCAAGTTGAAGGATAATTTCATGCCCAAGGATTACAAGATCAATATGTTTAGGAAGATGCAAAACCTGAGACAGAAAGGAATGACATTTAAGGAGTACACAAAGGAGTTCTATAGGCTGAACATCATAACTAGAAAAAGAGAGAGAGATGAAGAACAAATTTCCAGATATATAAATTGCCTGAGATATGAAATACAGGAGGAGCTCAACATGATGTCAGTAAGGAAAATGGAGGATGATTATCAGTTTGCATTGAAGGCAGAGAATAAGTTGGCCAAAAAACAAAGCCAGCGAGGGAGAGGTAAAAGCTTGGTCCAAGAAAAAGCAAGCGATTTACCCGTGATAGAGCACATAAGTTTAAGGATGAGACTGGAAAACCACACAGTCACTCAAAAAGAGGAGGAAGTTCCCGAAAGATATAAGGTAGTGGAAGAAATTCTTCCAGAGGAAGAGGAAGAAGAGGAGGAGGAGACGTAAGATGTTATGCCTGTGGAAAGACAGGGCACATGTCTTGGGAATGCCCCGAAAAAAATAAATAAGGAGGAGTTGAAGCTCGCATTTCAGAAGCACCGAGAAGAGATGTTGAAGTAGAAGGAGAAGAGGATCGAATATGCTTGATGTTGAGGAAAGTTCGCTTAAAACTAGAGGCAAAAATTGAAAGGCTAGTGCATAGGAACAGTCTCTTCAGAACAGTGTGCAAGACTAAAGACAGAGTATGCAAAGTGATAATTGATAGTGGGAGCACTGACAACTTAGTATCCATAGAGATGGTGGAGAAATTGCAGTTGGAGACAACTACACACCCGAAGCCATACAAAGTCTCATGGTTGCAGAAAGGACTCCAGGTAATGGTTACTAGACAATGCTTGGTTGAATTTAATATAGGAGGATACAAAGATGAAATTCCATGTGATGTAATTCCCATGGATGTATCTCATATTCTATTGGGAAGACCATGGCAATTTGACAGGAATGTCATTCACGATGGGAGGAAAAATACATACACATTAAAGAATAATGGTAGGACACACATGTTGTTTCCAATAGAGGAGAAGAGAGTGAAAGAGGAGGCCAACACATGCATACTTCTCATGAGTGGGAAGGAACTCCTGAAAGAAGTCAAGGAAGAACAAGAGATGCAATTTGTTGTGGTGAGGAAACCCATTGTTATCCTTACAAGTACTTCGATGGAGGATTTGACTGAAGAAGTTTAGGAATTGTTGGATAATTTTGGTGACATAGTGGTAGATGAGCTACCTAACTCATTTCTACCCATTAGAAGTATCAGTCACCATATTGACTTAATACCAGGATCAATTCTGCCAAAAAATGAAGCATACAGATTGACACCTCGAGAGAACAAGGAAGTGAAGAACCAAGTCCAAGAATTGTTAGACAAGGGTTTGGTCAGAGAAAGCTTGAGTCCGTGTTTAGTACCAACTGTATTGAGTCCAAATAAGGATGGAGGATGGAGAATGTGTACAGAATCAAGAGCCATTAACAAGATCACCATCAGGTATAGGTTTCCTTTACCAAGAATGGATGATTTAATGGACTTTTTAAGTGGAGAGAATGTTTTTTCTAAAATATATTTGAAAAGTGGATATCACCAGATCAGGATGAGAGAAGGTGATGAGTGGAAGATAGCCTTTAAAACAAATGAAGGTTTGTATGAGTGGATTTTTATGCCATTTGGATTAACAAATGCCTCGAGTACTTTTATGAGGCTAATGAATGAAATACTGAAAGATTTCATTAGCAAATTTGTGGTTGTATATCTGGATGATATACTAATCTTTAGCAGGACTAAAGAAGAGAACTTGAGACACCTCACATTAGTGATGAGGAGGCTATAGCAGGAGAAGATGTTGATAAATCTAAAGAAAACCTCTTTTATGAAGACAAAACTCATCTATTTCGGTTTTGTGATTTCTTCAAATGAACTGAAGATGGATCCAGAGAAGGTGAAAGCAATCAAAAAATGGTCGTCACCAAGGAGTATGTTTGAGGTGAGAAGCTTCCATGGATTAGAAAGCTTCTATAGGAAGTTCATCATAGACTTCAGTGGAATTTGTGTGCCAATGATGGATAGTGTGAAGAAGAAGCACAAGTATTTTAAATGGAAAGATAAAGACGAGAAGAGCTTCAATATACTGAAGGAGAAAATAATAGAATGACCAATTCTAGTCTTTCCGAATTTTGAAAATACATTTCAGGTGAAATGTTATGCAAGTGGAGTTGCAATAGGAGCAATTTTGAGTCAGGATAATAGACCTGTTGCCTATTTCAGTGAGAAGATCAATGATACCAAGAGAAAATACTCCACATATGAAAAGGATTCTTATGCCATAATTCAAGCCTTGAAGAAGTGGAGACATTATCTTGTCCCACAAGAATTTGTCTTGTATAGCGATAACCAGGCTTTACAATTCATAACCAGGAAGGAAAAACTGAACCAGAGGCATGCAAAATAGGTTGAGTTTAAGTAGAATTTTACTTTTGTCATAAAGCATATTGTTGGGAATGTTAACAAAGTTGTTGATGCATTGAGTAGGAGATGTTTGATTCTACAGGAATTTCAGGTGAGAACCTTGGGGTTTGAACACCTTAAGGACATGTATTGTGATGATACAGATTTCAAGCATATGGAGCATGTGCGAACCCAGTGCTGAGAGACAAAAGCCAATGGACAAAGTACATGGTTCAAGAGGGATTTATATTCAAGGGAAATCAGTTGTGCATACCAAAATGTTCAATGAGGGATAACCTTTTGAAGGAAAAACATAGTGGAGGATTGGTTGGACATTTTAGCCATGATAAAACGTTTGCACAGTTGAGCAGTTCATACTATTGGCTAGGTATGAGAATAAAAGTGATAAAGTTTGTGAACAGATGTAGAATTTTCCAACATGCGAAAGGGAAGAAATGAAACACTGGATTGTATCAACCATTGCCAATACCAGAGAGGCCTTGGGATGCAATAAGCATGGATTTTGTGTTAGGACTTCCAGGAATGCAAAGAGGATTTGATTCCATATTTGTGGTGGTGGATAGATTTTAAAATATGGTACATTTTATCCCATGCCAGAAGACCAGTGATGCAACACACATTGCAAATTTGTTTTTCAAGAAAGTTGTAAGACTTCACGGCCTACCCAGAACCATTGTCTCAGACAGAGACACAAAATTTGTTGGTCATTTTTGGATAACACTGTGGAAGAAGTTGGGGACAAAGTTGTCTTTCATCTCGGCTTATCACCCGCAGATAGATGGACAAACTGAGGTGGTAAATAGAAGTTTTGGAAACTTGTTGAGGAGTCTGGTCACTGAACACCATAATCAATGGGATCAGATTCTGCAGCAAGAAGAATTTGCATACAATGACTCACCAAATAGGAAAACTGGAAATAGCCCATTCCAAATATTGTATGGAATGTAACCTAGGGGATTATCTGAGTTGAGAGACTTGGAACAGAGTGAGATCAAGAGCACGAGAGAAGAAGATTTTGCTACAGAAATGAAGAAGCTCCATAGCCAGATCAGAGGATAGTTGCAGAGTTCTAACCAGGAGTACAAGCGCAGAGTGGATCAACACCACAAAGAAATTCAATTTGAAGCAGGTGATCAGGTTCTAGAACATATCAGGAAAGAAAGGTTCCCTAGGGGAACATAAAATAAGTTAAATATGAAGAAGATAGGACCATGTAAGATCTTGAGGAAGTTTTATGCAAAATCCTATGAGATTGAAATGCCATATGGTGTGGGCATATCTACCATATTCAATGTTTCAGACATGCATCCTTACAGGAAATATGACATAGAGGGGTCAAAAGATCAAGAAAAGATCTTGTGGGAGAAACAAATTCCTATAGCAAAGAAGCCACAGATGGAGAAGATCGTTGATCAGAGGATTGGCAAGAAGACCATAAGAGAGACCTGTTTTGAATATTTGGTCAAATGGAAGGGACACCCAATAGAAGATGCCAGTTGGGAGAATGAAGTTGTTATCCATAAGCATGGAAATTTAGTACAGGAGCTCATGGAGAGGATTCTATGAATTGTTTTCAAGGGGAGTATGATGCAGGAGCATCGATGTCACTCGCATGGAACAAGACCTATCAGCAACTGTGAAATTGTACGGGAGCTCAACGTCGGCAATTACAACAGACATTTTGAAGCTGCCTTAACTCAACGCCAAAATTAATTTTTTGAGGCACACTTGAAACCAGGCCGGGAAAAATATGGAGTCACCCTTGGATGATTACAAGAAGGGTGGGAGATTCCATGACGGCCCTGGAATGAGACTAGACTAACATAGCCATAGACTAGGTTTTGATGTAGACAAGTAGTCAGGGAGGAACCCTAAGAGACCTCTAATATAAATAGAAGCTTTGTATTCTCAAATGAGGCCGGCTGGGGTAGATAGAAGTTAGTTGCAAGCTACTAGGATATTTATGAGAATTTCACTTTAGTAGGAGATGCACAAGTCGTCTAAATGTTGGGTTCACTTTTTGGATTGAGTAGTGAGGTCGTACAAATAAGAGAGAATGATGCAAGCAAGATCATGAAAAATGTAGGTCATGGCCCGTTGGAACTGATGCAGGAGCATCACTGTCACTCACGCAGAGCAAGACCTATCAGCAACTATGAACCTATACGGGAGCTCAATGCTGGCAATTACAACAGACATTTTGAAGCTGCCTTAACTCAGTGTCGAAATTAATTTTTTGATGCACGATTGAAACCAGGACGGAAAAAATCTAGAGGCACGCTTGGACGATTACGAGAAAGGTGGGATATTCCACTATGGCCCTGAATGCCACTGGACTAACATAGCCATAGACTAGATTTTGATGTAGACAAGTAGTCAGGGGGGAACCTTAAGATCCCTCTAAGATAAATAGAAGCTTTGTATGCTCAAATGAGGTTGGCTGGGGTAGATAGAAATTCGTTGCAAGTTAGTAGGAGATTTATGAGAATTTCAGTTTTTTCGTTTTCATTTACAGTTGTGACCATTTTCATTTTGGAATAGAAAAAAGGAAAATTGATCCAATCCATGGTGTGAACATTGTTTGAAATTCTCTGTTGTTGTATGAATGAAATTCGTTAGGTGAAATGGATCTGTGAATGTTAGGATAAGTCTCAATTGTTTCTCTTTTGTTGAAGTAGTGCAAGGTGTGCACACAGAACGCAAGGAGTGCGTTAACAGAATTTGTTTCGATTCTGAAGCTCAGAAGAGATAACATGAAACTTTCCCTTTGCAAGGAGTGAAAAGAGACTGGTGCGAGGAGTGCACATTCATCCGCAAGAACCCAAAAACTTGCGTAAGATCTGGTACAAGGAGTGTATAGATATGAGATTCGGCTAAGTGTCAAAAAGATTCTACAAGAGGTCAAAGAACCCAAAAAGGAGAATGCCAGGAGGGTGAGAGGAATTTCTCTTCAAGAAAATCCCGAGGATCTTAGTTATTGAAATCCTTGAAATGCAAGGAGTGCATGGGAAATAAAAGTCCTCACGAGACCAGGCACAGGAGGAGTAAATATTTTAATAAGTGTTAAAGAGATCCAAGAATCAGAATCATCAAGGAGCAAATGTTCGAAACCTTTGAACACCCAGAGGATATTCTAACTCTCAAGATAGTGTAAGTGAAAGGGGGAGAAGATGTCAATCATTCGATTTGAATGCTAGAGACTTGGAGCCATCCATCAGGAGGGATGCATGGAAAACGTTCGACGTTTCGCTGACTCGCATTGTGGAGAAGTCAAAGGGAAGAATGTTAATAATTCGAGAAGCCTGAATCCACGACTTGATCTAAGTCATTGGATCTAGGAGAGATCTGGACCATTGATTGTCCAAGGTGAATATCGACATTTTGAGGATCGGGGAACCGAAGGTGATAAGTCTTTCAAATTTATGAACGTGAAGTCCCAAAATCATCATGATCGTTAGGTCGAAGGGGAGATATGGGCCATTGATCCAGAGTAATCACAATTTTGGCTATCGGGAGAGCAGAGGCTAGGAAACTATGAAGTCGCAAAACGTGAAACGTCGACTTGATCGCAGTCGTCAATCTAGGAGAGATCTGGATCGTAGATCTCAGTTCATCACAATTTCATCCATAGGGTGAATGGAGGTAACATTCCTCCCAGAGTCGTGAAACGTGAAATCATGACGCTCCTTTCACTCAAGCGTGTGGTCACCACCAGTGGTCACAAGAGAGAAAGGGATTAATAGAGAGGATATAGAACCTGTTGGCATTGAAGTTCAAACAACACTTGGGAGAGATACTGTGAGTCTCATACAACCTGCGCATTTGGGGAAAGGACCTTTGTAAGTGGGTTTGGGGTCTAGCAGAGACTCAGTGAGTCAATCAGACTCAGTTTCTTGATCGATCCTAGACCAGGAGGTCATGCAACCCTTAGGAGAGAAGGGGGGTCTGCATTAGGAAAGTAGCACCGACATTTTTGAGCCCAAAGGGCATGACATGATAAGAAAAGGTGCCCCAAGGGGTTGTAAAAGTGGTTTTGTGCTGATCTGTTGGGTGGATTTGGATTTGATTGTAGCCGGAGAACCCATCCATAAAGGAAAGTGCCTTGTGGCTGGTAAAGTCACCAATTATTTGGTTGATGAAAGGGGTTGGGAAGTTATCTTTGGGACAACCTTGTTTGAGGTCACAAAATTCTATGCAGACATGAATAGTTCCCTATTTTTTGCTAACGGGGATGGGTTTGGAGACCCAAGAAGTGTATGCAATGGTGAAAATGAACCCGACAACGTGTAATTTGTCAATTTCGTCTTCGATAGCCACAACTTTGGATTGGTGAAGGGGGCATTTCTTTTGACGAAAAGGGGAAATATCCATCCATGTGTCCATAGAATGTTCGACAATAGAAGGATTGAGGCCAAGCATCTCCGTATATGACCAGGAAAAAATATCTCGGTATTCTTGAAATAGAGCTTTGTAAGAAATGATTTTTTCAGGGGAGAATGCAACGCCAATGGTGATCTCTTCTACGATGACTGGTTTAATGGAAATGTCAATTTTGACTGTGGGGGAGATGTTGGCCATGTTTCCTTCTTCAAAAGAATCAGGAGTAGGAATAGGGATTTTGAACCAGTCAATATGCCCTAGAGGAATAAAATCGTTGGTTTCGTTTGCACACAGGGGCTTGGTTAGAAGGGTGAAAAACCTGTTGTGAGAGAAAAAATGCTCGATGATGGAGTGAATTCCATGGGAAATCAGGGGTATTCAGTTCTTCCAATATATCTTCGTCATAGTGGAACATGTGAGAATACATAGGATCCTGGGAGATGGTAAGGGGAACCATCAACGAAGAGGTGTCATTGGCCACAAGTGATGAGGATGTAGAAGGGAGATTGTGTATGGGAGGCAATGGATCACTTGACATAAACCAAATGTTAAGACACTATGGATGATATCTCATTCACTCGAGAGAGTTTGAAGAAATATAATGAATGTCAGTAATGTGAGCATCAGTAGAAAGTGTCTGAGAGGGTTCAGATAGAGATGTGTGGTGTACTGCGGCTAGTGTTTGGTGGAATTAAGGTAGATTTGGGCAATGATTAGTGTAATGGCCATATTCTGATCATATGGAACAAGCAAAATTGGTTCATAACCCTTTCTTGTGTGTGGTTGAGGACTCCATAGTAGCGGTGGATGTACTTGGGAGGGTTTCCAGTAATGGGGTTACTTTAGGGATTTGGATAAGATTGTGTAACTCGGGAAGAGTAGAACATATGTTAGTGGGGTGTCCTTCTCTTTTGCATAGTGCGTAAGGAGGTTGGAATCGAGGAGGCAGTGGAGCGATGGGCTCGTTCTTCCTTCATCTTCCCCCATTAGTGGCATTGTTTCTGTCAGTTGGGGGTGGGGGTGGTGTTGTAGGAGTCTGTACTGGGATATGCATCAGTAATCCCTCTGTCTGAGGAGGGAGATATGGCATAGGGACCATAGAGGGTGGATGGAGATACCATATAGGGATGGAGATAACCATGTTAGGAAGGGTGAGGGTAGAAACGACCTGGAATGGTTGGAATCCAGGTGGTGGGTAGAAAAAGGGGATTTGGCTAATGGATTGGGGGACTGTCTCCCAAACTGAGATTTTGCCTTGGAGGGGGGGGAAATACAAAACAAGTGGTGCAGTGGTGTTGTCAGGGAATTCCTGAGGTAGTAGTTCTCTGACCAGTGGAACTTTGATGTGGGGAGGGGCCTCAGTGGGAGGAGTATTGTCTCTGACATCTGTTCGATTAGACGAAACTACATAAACTTGTGCTAAAATAGATGGGTTGAGGAGAGGTGGTGATCCATGACAAGTTCCTAACAAGGATGGGTCTTTGAATATTCCAGGGCCAATGTCGATGACTAGAAAAGCATCTAAGCTAGAGCGGATAAGAGGGAGGATGTTATCAATATTGGCAGAATGATTAGGCTCATAATGTGTAAGTTGGTCGATGGTGTCGATTTTCCCGTTATAGGGGAACATCATCGTATGAAACATAGAAGAGGCTACCACCTTCATAGCATACATGTTGCTACGTCTGAACAAGATATTGTAATCACATGGGGCATCAATAACTTCAATGTCAATTAGGATGGTTTTTCCCCCAAGTTCTACGGGGACATTTTGTAAGATCCCTTTAGGGGATGATGGGCGACCGTCATAAGCTCTCAGGGTGATGGAATATGGTACTAGATTAGGTGAGCCGATTTTCTTCCATACTACTTTGGACATGATGCATGTGGATGAACCTTCATCGATGATGGACTGATGAACTGTGATGTTCTAGATCTTAACTGGTATCTGAAAGGATACTAAAGCGAGGAGGCATGGTTCTCCTCTATCTAAATTAAAGGTGATTAGTCGAGTATCATCTGAGTCAACTACCCCCAAGGCGAAAAGAAAGGATTTGCATTATGATGGAAAGGTTTGGAGGACCTCCAAAATAGACATGGTTGCAGGAGACTATGCTAAGTCATCGACCAAACTATAGTTATAGGTTTCCCTAGCATGAGGGTTATGTACATTCTATCATAAAGGTATGCGGGGTATACGGGGGTTTGGTTTAGTGCTATGGCGTGGGATCATCAATGGTTGTCCTATTGTAGCTGGATTTGTTTTTGAGGTGGTTGGTGTAGAGTTAGGAGGCATGTCGTATGGATGACTGCATGTTTTCAGAAGAATATATGCTTCACTGGTATGGAGGATACTACAATCGGTTGGATTTTCGGGTTGATTGGGACCTAGGTTTTGATATTTACCCATTTGTGGTGGGGTATATTTTATCTCTTGTTGGGTATTCATCACACCTTGGTGTGGAATGGGGTTTTGAAAAAATTTCAGAGGTGGGGGTTGCAAAAAATGTTGTGGGGTCGGCTAGGGGGCAGGTGGTGTCAGAGGGCGTTGTGTGTTCATGGATTCTTTCATCCATTTGTAATCAACAATTTGGGGGTAGTGGTGAGTGTAATGTCCATACTCACCACATAGAGAGCAAGGGAAGTTAGTTCTAAGATTGTTGTTCTTCCCTTGTCGTGGTTGTTTTTTATTATTTCCCCCTTGTGGGTTTTGGTTGACTTAATTCTGGTTGACCCCAACAGGACAATTTTGTTGGGGGTTATTTCCTCCTAGTCCCGGGTTGTTATTGTTTCAATTTTTTCCTTTCTTCTTGGCATTATTTAGATGATGGGTCATATTTTCTGTATTAATTTTTTCAAAATAATGAACCTATTGAATGGGAAAGGGTTGAACAAAGTTAACGCCGAAGTGTGGTTGTCCTAGTGGAGGAGAAACCAGCTGGGGAGGACCAAGAAATGGAAAATATGGGTTGTTTTTTGGAGAGGATCCATATGGCGTATAGGAAGTTGAAGTACCCCCACTACTATTGGGGTTATATACGGGGGATGGGGGGGGACCCGTACTAGATTGAGAGACCGAATGAATTAGGGGTACTGGTGGGGGTCCCCCCACCGACTGAGGGGGAACAACAAGATATGACTATTGGTGAGTTGGGGGAGGGTAATAAGACATCCCTCCATATGGTTGGGGATACTGATTTTCACCATAAGTAGGTGATGGGTGGTGGTAAGGGTTGAGGTGTGTCATAGAACCAATCAACCCATCCACAGCATGGAAAACCCCAAGTTTGTCCTAGCCAAATAGTAGGGGTCTGGGTGCATCATAAAATATTGCATACAAGTAACCTGATTGGGCATATATGAGGTCAGATTGTTGGGCCTTACTGATGAATTCCTCTTCTGATTGAGTAAAAGTGGATGCTACATCCTTGGAAATAATAGGGATGAGTGATTTAAGAAACCAATCGAGACGATGTTCTTTGGTGGTTTCTACTTTACACAAACTACGTCATTGACACCATTCATGGATGTGGTCGATGATATGGATAACAATGGTTTGTTTGAACTCGAAGAGAATTTCTAAGCCAATGTCATGACAAATTGGTAATTGGAAAAATGACAAAAATTCCTTGGCCAATGATTCAAAGGTTACATGGGACCCTGATTTTTTGTCCACATACCATTTGGTTGATGAACCAGTGAGAGTTATTTGAAATAACCTCAAGCATATGGAATCATCCATGGTGTTTTTTGAAGAGAACCATAAGTTGAAGGTCATAACATGGTTAGCAGGTTCTTCCCCTAGTTTTCCTTCAAACTTTGGAATGTCTGAAGGCAATTTGGTAGGCATATTGGGCCAAGTGGCATCATGCAAAATGGGGTCATTCGTGAGTTTGGTTAAATTAGGAATGTTGAGGGATTCTAAGTATGGAAAAGGGGGATTTTTCAGAGGATTAGTTCCATCCATTGTGTGTGTAGGTAGTGGACATGTCCCTTTAGAGGGATTTGGTGGGTTTGTACTTCTCCCTTGAGAATAATTTTGACCCCCTTCTCCTTATGAAGGAGAACCAATAGATGGATTGCCTTGGGTATTTGACCCAAGCAAATTGGAACCAAGTAAAGATGATCCCAAAATAGTAGCACTCACGGGGGTATGAGATGGTTGAGTCGGTGAGTTGGCAAGACTAGGGATTCCACCTAGAATAAAAGGGATATTCTGTAAGCATCTAGAACAATGGGGATTCTGTGGTTCCCCTATGGTTCCGACTAGCAAAGTGGATGTGTGCAAATGGTGAAAAGAGAGAAATAAATGAGAAAGTTATTTTTTATATTTTTTGACCTTCACAAAATAGTATAACTCATAATTGCATGTAATCAAATGAACACCATACATAAATCAATTGTAAAATAAACAAGCATGTGGATAAGTTGATTTTTTCCGCGTGGGGGAAAAAAAAAATGCTTGTGTCCTAAAAGACCTATCGTCCTCCCTCTCAATTTAGCACTGGGCCTTCCAATAACAATCGACAGTGGGATCTGAATCCACTTAAAGAGGAACTCGTGAAGGTTGAAGCAGTCAGTTATAATGAGGGGTAGAGAGTGCATATATCGAAAGAGTTGGAGATATTTCCCAATAGCCACACAAAATATGACCAAGGTGCGATTGCAGCCCACAACTGCCACCTGGGTAGATATCCTATGTTTGGCCACTAAGTACCTCGATCAAAGTGCGACATTTATATTTTTGGCCTAAAAAATGGGTCATGGGCTGGATACCCTCACAAGAGTTGGGTGACTCAAGAAGGGATGCGCAGAAAAACCAAACCTCAGCCTTCAACCCTTCATGGGTATCTCCCTACCTTATGGTATAGGAACACTTAACTTGGAGGATTTGAAGGATCCCTATTCTCAAAGTCTATTGTTTCAAAATGTGAGAACCTAATAACGGGGGGTTATTTTGATGCCTACCTCTGAGATCCTACCTAGACTAAAAAATTATTTTGGGCACCTCCTCTAGAGGAAAATTTAGTGTGTTAGAAAATTTTAAGATGGAGTGGATGAGAGATTTGGGTCATGGACCAACCTCGTTTGAATTTAATTGGTGTGGATAATTTCTAAAGAAGTAGTTAGATCTTTCAGAGTTCTTTTGAAGTACTTTGTGGGCACTTAAAAAAAAACCTTACTTCGACCTCCAGTATTCTAATAGAAATTATGTGTGTGATGAGTGGCTTTGTGTGCAAGAAAGTGAAAATTGTGCAAAATATTTGTAATAAGTTAAGTGTAAGATTGTAGCATGTGGACTTCCTGCGGTCCTTACAAATATTCTTACCTAGCTTACTAAGTTCTTTGGTACAACCTTGCAGAATATTTAAAGCCCTAGAGAACTAGTAATGTGGACATATGGGTCCTTACTTGATCCTTTAAACTCCCTAGATTTTTGTCTATACTAGAAAATATTTTGAAACTATCCTAGGATTGTTGACATGTGGGCATGTATGGGCCCTTACAAAGATTTAAGAAAATTTTCAAAACTAAGAGGTACCCAAAGGGGGTTTTGTCCTCTCCTAATGATTTAAGGGAGATAAAATTTCCTTTTAGTCACCTTTTCTGATTCTCGAGATCACACTTGGGTGCGGGCGAAGAGCATACTTGGGGGGTGAAAATTTATTTCTAGTCCCAAATTATTTGATTGTGTTTGAAAAATCAATAACCTTAACTCAAAGTTTTAAATGCCAAATGAGCCATCCATGTGGCAACAATGAAAAGAGAGGAATTGTGATTTTTTTTACCCTTATGTGCTTATGTTAGCTAACCTCTCTTGTAAGAAAGGACTCTAAGTGAAGTGTGATTGTTTTACAAAGTGCAGGAAATTAAAATCTGAAGGCAAGGGACCCTCAAACCACTCAAAAAACCCTTACAATTTGCAAAAAAATGAACTTATGCGTGGGCTGTAGTTCTATCAGTCATGCCAAGTGTGAAAAATGTGTGGGTTTATGAAGGATCTTATGCATAGAATGTGCATCTGTGTGATTCAAAAGTTGTGCACTTCCCGTCACGCATTGAGAAAGAAATTTTGAGATGAAATTTTCTTGCCTTAGCTCTAAATTTTGAATTTGGAAGACTCGACTAGGCCAGTTTTGGTACCTGCATAACCAAACAATTAGAAAGAAGTGCTCTCAAGACTTAAATAGGGAGGAATTTGATTCGCATCCCCATTATGGTCGCCAATATGTTGTGTTGGTTTTTTCACATGGCTGAGAAAAAACACAACACTTACTTGCCTAGTTAAGTTAGCTAAACAAGATAGAGGGTTGTGAGTTGATTAGATAACCAAATACACATGAAACAAGGAAATAAAAATAAAAACAAAAGGAAAACAATGTTAGAAAACCTACAAGAAATAGAACCATGAAAATGACAATCATGTAGCTACCAATGGATCAATATATTGATAGGATAGCACCGTAGAGAAAGGCAGGGACTTATGAATCCCCTCTTCCTCCTTGGGAGGGATCTTGAGTTCCCTAATAGAGAGCTCTTCTCTTCATACAATGGAAAGTAACAATGGTGAAGAAATACAATGCCAATCCTCTCAAGAGGTGAGTGGAATGGACCTTGCTATAGTGCTTGAATTATTTAAAGAGAAAATAGGATTCTTCATGAACAATTCTTGCAGCATAACAATATCGTTAAGTTATTCCTTTCTTAGCACACCCATGGCATATATTTATAGTTTCGATTCATGGTAAGACATAACTGGTTCATGATATGAACAAGGGGCCTTTTAGGGCACTTCCTAGCCCTTGACCAACCTCCAAACTAGGTTTCACTCAAATCTGAGTGTCAATTCATGTTGGAAGTCAGACTGGAAGTCATTGAGAGGCCAACAAGATTCATAAATGCGTCATTCATGAGAAGTGCACAGGTTTTGTCATAGATAGTCGCACATCCTACACATTCTATGCACAATGCGCACTTAGGGATGTGTTGTCCCATGCACAGTGCACGCGTGTTGGCATAGGGGTAGACCCAGGGTTCAACTCTAACAACACACCAACAAGCCCTAACTACTGGCCCTTTCGACAACACCTGCAAAGCAGATGCAGTCTCACCCGAAGTAGCAATAGGGGGTTGCATGACACATGTGTCTACAACCAGAGGAAATGCAAGTGAATCCAAAAGAACAACACACAACAACCTAGTTATTCTTACCAAGCATTAACCTACTTCATGCAGTTATATCTCATATCTAACACAATAATGCATCAATATATTAATAGAAGGTAAAAGAACACAACATCAATCACACAGAACAACAATATATATGTGGTTCACCCTCTCCCTAGGGCTACGCCCACATAATTGTGTTTCTTGATATTATATAAAACATACAGTTCTATCTATGCTCTTAGCTTGCATATCTCTCTCTTCTTCTCCCTTTCTCTCCCCTCCCTGTGCACCCAACTGCAGGGTTGATATTTGTACCCAGCTGAAGATCTTACAACACAGACTTTTCTCACCACACTATAGCAAGGTCCATTCCACTCAAACGCGAATCACAATAACAACAATCACTCATCATCACATCTGATCAAACCCATCCCAGGTCCTCTTGACCTTTATTTATACATTACAATAGCTCATCGACAAACTTAGGCCGAAACATAGGTGTCAAAACCCTAGATACCAAAACCCTAGGTCAACTTGACTCGCATTTTCCAGGCTTCGCTAGCCTGTCTTTCCTTCTTTCCTGCGAGGTGCTCCAAAGAATCTATCGATGGATTTTTCCACTTGATGACTTGTCCATGATCCACCTTCCTTCCTGATCTATTCTCCTTGATCCCCTCATTCAATGACTCATTCTCTCATTTTTCAATCCTTCTTTTCTACTTCTTTAACCACTTCGACCTTCCTTCCATACATTTCACATTTCACCTTTTCTCTTTCTTTTTCCTTGTGTTTCTTCCTCGATCCATACCCAAGTGAAAATAGGCCCCCAACACTCACCTGTGACCCATCCCAAGGCACTCTGATCTGAACCTTCTGCTTTACTTCGACTTCAGACTACGCAACGCATCATGTTCTTTTGAATCTGCTCCTCCCCCTTGTGTGTAGACTAGTTTTTTTGTGTCTGGTACCCAGTTTCAACTGCACCTGGTACCTAGACCCTTCTCCTTCTGCTTCTACTGAGAGATGCGAGGCAACTGGTTGTCATAGTATAATTTCAACCAGCTCCCATTCACCAATCCTTCCTTCCATTCCCCATTCAAAGTATTCAGTTGTGCAACTCCTCCTTCTATGACATAAGCAACCTCATATGGCCCAAGCCAATGTGTTCTAAAATTCCCTGGATACTTCATGAACTTTCTATCATATACCAATACCGAATCTCCTTGCTTAAATTCTTTTGTCTTGATATGCCTGTCATGGTAGGCCTTTTCTCTCTCCTTCTGAACCTGTTGGTGAAAGCCTACAATAAATATGTCTTCTTCTAGTTCAACCAACTGCGCAAGTCTGTCTTGCATAGCGCCAATGTCGTCCATATCTATAAATGATGCAATCTCAAGCTAGGAACTAAGTATTCCATGGGCACCACCCCTTCTAGACCATATATCAACTTAAATGGAGTCTGCATTGTCAGCTTCTTACAAGTGGTTTTATAGGCCCATAATACTGTTGGTACTCTCAAATCCTAGTCCTATCTGTTCATACTACAAATCTTCGCCAACACAGTCTCCAAGATCTTATTGAAATCTTCAACTGTATTGTTCGCCTGTGGGTGGTATGGGGTGCTCTTATGATGATGAACTTCAAATTCTTGAGTCAAGGCTTCAATAGTCTTATTAATAAAATGTGTACCTTGATCACTCATGAGGATATTTGGGCATCCAAACTTGTTTATGATATCATCAAATATGAATCACGCAGTTGTAGTTGCACTACAGTCCTTGACTGCTCTGGCTTCTTCCCATCTGAAACTTTCTTACTTTGTAATTCTTTTCTTTAATTATCTTCAGGGCCTACATGTACTTCCTTCTTCAATTTACTTTGTCATCTTCAAAAATTCATTTCTCCTCA
>SNQJ01S0177690.1:38183-54915 GCA_010110895.2 Picea sitchensis
CAGAAATGGAATGACATGTACTATCCATATAGAATAGTATTATCTAAAAATATATCACAACTCATACTGTTATCCATCAAACAAATTTGGGTCCATTACCCAAACCTGGGGTCTCCAACTTCTCATGGCCATAACTCTCTAACCGTGAGGAGTTATGTGACGTTCCACGTACCACCAGAAATGGAATGATAAGAACTATCCATATAGGATAGTTTACTTGACAAATTCATTGTCCTTCATCTCATTATTCCATAATTAAGCATGGGTTCTCTTCTCCGCAAAGCATCTTCCTGTGAGGGATTTCACCATAAGGGGACCACTTTGGAGTTCATCCATCTTTACTTCTTATCAACCATGACAAGACAATAATGAGTCATCTTTACATCAAACAATATTGGGTCCATTACCGAAACCTTTGTGCTGCAAGGCTTTCTTCAAGGGTTGACATCAATGACAACCAACCTTAATAAAAAAAAAAAGGCATCACGTTTTTGCTTCCATCACTCAGTCCGACACTCCTTCCAGTACTTGATCCGATACCCAGTACAACACCTCATCCTGCAAAAAAATGGTGGGCGATTTGGCGATTATGGCATTGGCGACCAGTGGTGGGAGAATCGAGAACATGGGTTTTTCTTGTGTTTACCCCCTCCAGCTACTAAACTCTTGACAACTCAGTTTGGGTTGTTAAACTGGGCGATTACTGGCTCGCTCCATTTCGGCAGTTAGGGCACCATTAATGTAATTTTTTTGTTTTCATAAGTGGTTCGACCCTCCAATGGTCAACCACTTGATCTGTAAAGCTTATAAATACCACCATGGTGTTCATACAATAGCTAAGAAGTAGTGTGTTAGAGGAAAGTACGATTTTGGCTCAGTTTTTCCATTTTCGTTTTCCAGACTTTGTAAAACTTGGGTTTTTAGTTTTAATGGTGAAATCATTGTGCTGACGTTTGTGGTGTGCCTTTGAAGAGTAACCACAACTGTTGGGGGAGCCACCAGTAGTCTGGGTAACTATATTATGAGTTTATTTGTGAATTAGATAGTGTAGATGCATTTTTATTTTATTTCATGTACATGAAATGATCTTTTACTTCTTTGTTATTTAATTTGTTGTTTGTGATCTAGTTGGTTTAACTTAGTTTTTGCAGGTTATTATGAGGAGTTTTGTTAGTATGCAATGAGTTATTAGTTAGTAGAAGCAAGCGTGTGGATTTAGACACTAACCCCGTGTGTAGTTAGATGGTAGAATAGAATTTCTTCATGCTGAAATAGAAGTTAAAACAGAGTTTTAGGACATAAATTTAATTCATGCTTTCTTTGACAGGGTTTTGGTGGATGGATAGTGATAGTGTTAGTTTTTATTTGCAAATTGTTTATTCAAATTCTATTTAGTCTTTTCTTATCTAGTTGTTAGCTAGTTTACTCATTTCATTACTTGTCATATGCTAGAATAGTGTTTAATTTATGTTTATGAGCATTTCCCTTTTTGCAATTTGAATTGTTAAGATAGAGCTAGTTTAGTTTATGTCATGCAATTTCTTGCTTAGATTTAGGTTGCAATTTCAAGTTGTAGTTAATGATTGAATTTAGTATAGTATAAGTTTGCTTATATTACTATAGAATGCATTTGAATTTCATAGATTAGAAAACAGTTTCTTGCTTTCATAGAGTAGAAGATAGCTTTCTTGCTTTCATAGCTTAGGAGATAGTTTTATTGTTGATGTAGGATAGATAGTCTTTGCTTTGATAGATTAGATTGTATCTTTATTATCATAGGTTCAAGACTAGTTGTTAATTTCTCTTGCTTTCAATTAAATATATTTCCTTTTATGAATTAGAGATAGTTTTGAAGTTTGAATTAAGAACATAGTTCACTTGCCTCTTAGGCTAGATAGTTGTTCAATGAGAAGTTGTAATTAGATTACTTGCAGTAGAATTTATCTTAGAGCAGTTAGTTGTTTACTTTCTTTAATAGGTTAGTTAGTTTCTTTGCTTACTTGTTTACTTTATTTAATAAGTTAGTTAGTTGTTTTGTTTACTTGCTTTAATAGAATAGTTGTTGCCTTGTTTATTTATTTTCTTTCATAGGGTAGTTGCTCATTGAATTTAGGTTGGTAAGTTAAAGTAGTTTGCTTTTGTTATTTGCTTATTGTTATGCTTAAAGTAGTTTTCTTTTGTTATTTGCTTATTGTTATGCTTAAAGTAGTTTGTTTTTGTTATTTGCTTATTGTTATGCCTAATAGTTTCTTTTGCTTATTGCTTATTGTTGAACTAGTTTGCTTCAAATAGGGTTTTCATTTGTTTTCTTAGAACTATCCATCGATCCTTGACCCAAAAGTACTTAGTTTATATAGTTGCTTAGTAGGGTTTGCTCATTAGATAGGTTTTCTTGAGTAGGTTAGCCCTTAGATATCCACTTCCTTAGTTAGACTATACTACTACCAACCCTTCTACCTTTGGCATATATTTTGCTACAACTCTAAGTTTACTTACCCCAAGTTGAAAATTTAATTAAGGGTTTTTAGTGTGTTTTTAGTGCATATAGAACACCCATCATTTTTGGCATCATTGTCGGGGAGTTGTCTCAAGGTAGGAAATAGTTAGGAAATAGATCATTTCTAGACCTTAGCATTAGATTGGTGGTGGGGGAAATTTAAGACTAGAGGTAAGAACCTGTGCATTTTCTATTGGAGGCTCCCCCAAACCCAATGGTAGTTTTTCATTTTGTTTTTGTTTTCTTTCATGAATAGACCTAGAGACCCAAAAGGTAGACACATTAAATCTAAATCAGACCTTTCAACCAAGGTTCCTTCCAACCTTTTTGGGGGAAGGAACGTTCCACTCATAAACTCCCCAGACCGATACCGAAAAACAAGAGTTAGCTCAACCCAAAGAGCTAAAATTGTCTCTGAAGAGACTAAGATAGGGAGCACTAGAAAACAAAAAATTGAAGCACCAATAATAGTGGGACAGGAGGCAAGACCACTCGAGCCTTCCGCAGAACCAAACAATACAACCTTTGTTTTCTTGCCACCATCTGAAGATCCTAACCTTGTGGACATCATCTTTGTGTGAACCAAGTTTTATCAAATGGAAAGATGAACTCAGAAGCAAATTTTATCCTGAGGGAACTTTCTCAAATCCTAGCAATAGATGGGATCTCTTCTTCTCAAGAACACATCTTGAAAATATCCAAGAACTTGAATACCTCTCCAGAAATATTAGAAGAATCAAGGTCCTATGAGCTACAAAATGATTTTTCTTTCCAAAATTCGAAGGAAACTGAAAAATTATGGACTACACCCAGTGGAGAGCAATCATTAAGACCTGAGATTGAGAAGTTCTCAACATCCATCTCATTAGATCCTTTATGTACTTCATAAATCAATCATCTAT
The DNA here is from genome assembly GCA_010110895.2 of Picea sitchensis. NCBI lineage: Eukaryota > Viridiplantae > Streptophyta > Pinopsida > Pinales > Pinaceae > Picea > Picea sitchensis. The sequence goes on from SNQJ01S0177690.1 coordinate 41,583, forward strand.
AAGAAGAGGATATGCATAGCATGATGAAGGAGAGCATAGAAACTATTGTTGATGAGCATCAAGATTACGTTGAATTTTGGTTTCAAGAGGTCATCAGGCCACAATACTATTCTCTTCTTCAACACCTAATGATGCCCAAACAAGTTGGTTGGTTGGTTCTTCATATCCAGGTAATCACTACGGTAAATTTTTCATATATGGATATGAGTATGTTTCTTATCTTGCTCCGCACATGGTTACAATGGAAGAGTTCTTACACTTGAATAAAGATTTTCCCTTTCTTTTTAGGTAGGGTGGGATAGTAAATAAAAGATGCATGTTGTTAGTTTAACTTAAAGTCGAATGCAACCTCATTTTACATTTTCTTTTAACAAAATAACTATGAGATACATGTTCCAGTGACTTGATCTCATTGATCTCATTAGTCTTTGATATTTTAGAGTGTGGTTTTTTTTTCTAGAGACTTTTGTAGGTATTTATTTCACTAGGAGTAGACAGTTTCAAGGAAATATAAAAGAAGGATTCTTCTTCGAAACATTTCTATACTTGAACCTTGTTGTCTGCTAAGCATCAAATGAATAATGACTTGTTACAATTAGCCATATTTTTGCAAAAAAAATCATTTTCTTAAGGCATCTTAAATAGCAGTTGCTCTTGAACCTTCACCACTATATAAGGAAGTGACACTGTAACCATCAAGCTTAGAGATTTCTCGTATAGTTTATCCAAGAAACCTGAGTAAGTGACTAAAGTATCTTTATGAAAGACTAACAAGGAGGTTTGATTAGTGGTTAGTCATGGAACCATCACAATAACTTACGAAAGAAGAAAGTGAGTTGAGACTAGAGATACTTTTTTGTTATTTCTCAATGGTACCATCCACTACACACTAAATAGCTTGATTATATCATGTATTTAGATATTCCACGTCCTCTTAAGTACCCCTTACATCAGGAAAATCACTAAGGAATATAACGGAAAGTCATCCTTTAATATAAATACCATCCCAATTGAAAAAAAAAAAAAAATGTTTTCAGAGTTGTCCCCCCATCCTCTTGCATAAAGAAATCTTATACTCAAATATTAAAATATGGAGGGACAGTCTCTGAGGGTGTAAGAGGCTAACTCATTGGGATACTGAACAGATCTATTGGCAGTGGTAATGGCCTGTGGTATGACTAGGTAAACCCATCGGAGTACTGAACATGTTTGTTGGCAGTGGGGCATTCTACCTAGCGAGGATGACAATCTGACAAAAAATAAATAATAAATTTAAACTTGTCCTGATGTACGGAATTACTTGTAGACAAAGATGACATGAAGTATGTATGGTTAAGCTAAGGTTAATGAACTCCATAAACTTTCCATTGGGAACTAACTCTAAGACTATCTTGAAACTCTCTTGCCTACCTCTTCTTATCTATATATAGGATCTTTTATCTTATAGGTGGGGCCATATTCTAATCGTCTCGTCCGACCAATCTATGAAATTTATCTTTACACTTTACAAACTGTAAATCTTCGGCTATCGGGAGAACTAACTGGTTTCCTATACTTTTGATTATGAGGTGTCACAATACTTAGGTGTGGGGGAGGGGTTCATGAGTTGACAAATGATCCTTGCCTAAAGAAGTAAATATTTGTAAAAAAAAATTATTATTTTCATGATACATCAGCAATAATTTTATTTTGAAGTGCTAAACTCATGTGTGCTATAAATTGTTGTATATGTCCTTAACAGACCACTCTATTGGTTTATTTTTGTTACAGGTTGTTCACTGTAGGTTTGACATTACATGTTCTATGCAACTGGATTGAGTGAGCATGGTGGAAAAACGACAAAAATGGAACACTCTTAGCCTACCTCAACTCCTATTCACTATGTTCATGGCCTCTGAGGAATCAATTGCCTCAGCCACAAAGCTCCCAAGAGTTGGAGACCGTTGATTTAAACACCACCAGTTTCCAAGAGAAATCTATAATAGGGTTTTCAAAACTGAATTTCAGAATATCTCTTGAGATAAGGGATACTCCAAGGAGTGGATAAAAGAGGAGCTAATAAACCCTCTCATAGTCATCACCATATTGATTACATGTGAAGGTAGATATTCCATCTTTAAAGCCTGCCAATTTTGATTATTTGCTCACTTTCAGTTCAAAAAGCCATTGTAACTTTCCATTTTACTTCTTAAAGAGTCTTGAGAAGATGTCTTCCCAAGTGAGGAAGGATGTAACTAATCCCCATAACAACCTATTTCACCACGGCCTTATCAAACTACTTGTCTTAGCCGAGTTGGAAAAACAGGAGAAAACATGGGATGAGTTCATTTATCAATTTTCAAACCCTCATCTTACAATCAAGACTAGTGTAAGGTAGTTAGAGAGGTAATGGGGGGGGCAGAGGGACCATAGTGATAATAGTGGAGGCCATTCAATGTAAGGTGGACTAGGTCCACTATATTATTAAATAAGGCTCACTATGGTAGCTAGATATAATAAATGTGTAGTTAGATATAATAAATGTAAGAGGACTTCTTAGAAGGTTCTACTTCTAGAAGATTCCTCCTATAGAATGTTCTTAGTTCATGGTAGCACTATATAAAGGAGTTCAAGCAATGTAATCGGATATGAAGAGAATTATTGTATCTGGAATGGTAGCTCAATAGGAGGATGCCCCCTCGAAGAGGCAAGTGAACAGGAGAGGATCCCTTCCATAATAGGATCCATTGTATGGTGTTTCCCTACCTCAAGATTTTGATAGTAATAAAGGAGATTTTTCATATTGTTATTGTATATATGTTGTGGTGATTGTTTATTTAGTATTTGGTTCTTAACAAGTGGTATCATAGCCCTTTCCTTGGCATACATTGTGGGCAAATATTTTCTATTTTTGCAGATTTGTTTTTCGGAGAAGAAAAAAGAGGAACACGACATTCCAGAAATTTGCGGTATACTTCTATGAAACATTTGTAGAAACAGGTTGTATATATGAATTCCTCTCATAAAAATAGCCAAGTTGAAAAAACAAATTGTCTGAAACAGAGTCCGGGAAGTCAATATATTGAAGTTTTAAAATCTGCAATGTTTCAGGGTTTTTTTCCACGAACGGCGGCGCGATTTTTTTTTATTTATTTATGTCGCATCTGGAGGCCGAATTTGCCCAGAAAAATTACATACCTGAGTTCCTCTCACAATTTCACCAAATTTCAAAAAGCAAATCATCTGAAACAGAGTCTGGGAAGTGAAGTTATGAGCATTTTAAATTCAACAGTTTTTCAGGGTTTTTCCGAAAAATGTTGTGATTTTCTGCAGTAATTTATTGTTCTATTTTTGGGGTTTCTTCGTGCCGGTGGAGAGACTGAAAAGTTCATAAATTTTCATAGGGTGGTCATATGGATATTTCTTCTCAAAACCTTAAAGAAATTCTACAAATTACTGAAGCATTCAAAGCCCAATTGTTTGACACATTGAATGACAGATTGGATGGCTTTGTAGATGGTCTCAATGATAGTTTTCGTAGTATTCAAAATTCTTTGGATAACATGCAGAAGAGGTTTCTTATGGCAGACATCAGGGATGAATATAATCAATAAATATTTGCTTGGTATGATTTTGAGGCCGATTGCAATGATTGGTATATGGATAGTTTTCGTTTCTAGATGACAACCATTTCTATATTTTATTTGATGACTCTACTCCACCTTCTGTAGAGAGCATCAATGTCCCACATCAGGAGCTAGTTACTAGCGTCCATCCTACATATTATATAAGGGTATTGTTCCCTCCAAATTCATCTTTGATCATCTCCCACTCTGTGGATGGATATTCTTATTTGGATCCACATGATAGGTGTCAATATTTGGAGCATCATTTTCAGTTGGTTATTGGGTGTCGATATATTCTATGTGGGGTTCACATGAGCAATTGGACATGGGACCCTGGTTTACATTGGCGATTGGACTACTTCAGAATTGTGGCTACCATTTCTCAATGGGACCATGGTTCTCTAGTCTAATTCAGTACGATGGTCCACACTTATGCATGGGACCATAGCATATGGTTGTACATCAACCGTTGAGAACAACACTTTCATAAGGAGGGGATGGAGTAACAAAGGTAAGCTAGAGAGGTAATGGGCCAGAGGGCCAGTATTGATAATAGTGGAGGCCATTCAGTATAAGGTGGACTAGGTCCACCACTATATATTGTTAAATAAGGTGCACTATGGTAGCTAGATATAATAAATGTGTAGTTAGACATAAAAGTAAGAGGACTTCTTATAAGGTTCTGCTTCTTGATTCTTCTCTAGAATATTCTTAGTTGATGGTAGCACTAATATAAAAGGAGTTCAAGCACCACTATATTATTAAATAAGGTGCACTATGGTAGCTAGATATAATAAATGTGTAGTTAGATATAATAAATGTAAGAGGACTTCTTATAAGGTTCTACTTCTTGAAGATTCCTCCTCTAGAATGTTCTTAGTTGATGGTAGCACTATATAAAGGAGTTCAAGCAATGTAATCGGATATGAAGAGAATTATTGTATTTGGAGTGGTAGCTCAATAGGAGGATGTCCCCTCAAAGAGGCAAGTGAACAGGAGATGATCCCTTCCATAATAGGATCCATTGTACGGTGTTGCCCTGCCTCAAGGGTTTGATAGTAATAAAGGATATTTTGCATATCGTTCTTGTATATATGTTGTGGTGATTTTGTATTCAGTATTTGGTTCTTAAAAACTAGCAAGAAGACTCTTGATCTAGGGACTGTTACTCCACCCAAACCCTCATGCTCAAGCTATTCCTTTACCGGACCAAAAGTCCAAGAAACTTGTTGATACCCCTGCAGCCTCATCGGGAAAGAAGACCAAGAAGCCTATTGCTAACCCCCCTCTAAAAATAGTAAATACAAAGAAGCCTATTTCTAATTCATGGCACAAGGACATGAAATACTATAAAAATGCTATACTATAAAAATGCTAAGCAATTCCCATTTGTATAGAAAACCCATGAGAAGAGGAAGTAGGATTTCTGTCAAAATTTTGTCATATTGTCTTTTTACAAAGTCTTGGGATATTATATCAGCAGTTGTTTGTATTGGTATGCTAAATTATATAATAATAACATCATTGTGTGTTTTATAAGCTCCTGTGCGTTTTTATGTTTATGTTATAGAAGACTGTTTATACTTAACTACTCTTTGTGACAAATACAGAGTGATTACAACTGTTAAATACTTACTGTCATCTATATTCCAAGCTTATGAAAAGAGGACCAGTTGTTTGAATTGTTACATATTGATGACAAGCAATAACAATTCTCCTGTTCACCATGCCTACTAGTACAAACCAAGCCTTTTGTTAGTATCTGTCAGTTATGTCAGTCACCAGTGATCAAAATTACTCTTTCATGTGATTGATAGGGTTATTAGGTCAAATTGGTATATTTTCAAAATAAAATTATCAAACAAAATTTTACATATATTGGTTGTAAAATGGTCATTGATGTGTCTAGGTGTCATTACTACTCCCTCCACTCATCCAAGGTCATAAATTTTCATCATGGTCATATCATCATTCATTGTCATAAATTTTCAAATAATTGTCTTGGTCAAAGTTCTACTTCAAAATTGGTTTCTGAATTAAAGAAGATGAATTTGACAAACGTGAAAGAGGTATTTTTCAATAATAGATCAATAAACAAAAATCTCCTTCAGTTTATGCACAAGTGTTATCATTTGAGATAAATTCCCCAAACACAGTCGCTACAGGAGGGTTTCTGCACATTTGGAAAGTTTGAATTCAAGTTAGTTTTTCAGAGGGTTGGAGGAGGAATTTGCAGTGCTTCATGGTTCAATTGTGTAGCAGACATCATAAAATTTCCACCCATACCTCCTTCATCCCAAAAATCCTTTGTTAAGGCCTCCAAAATCCCTATCAAAGACCACATTATGCTTCTGCTAAGACCATGATGCACTTCTGCAAGTTTTGAGTAACCAACTTCAAGATGGGATTATGAACAAATGGGAAAGTAATTTTCAAATCGGGAGGAGGTTTATGTTCATAACATACCAAAACACAATAACATCTCTCATTTTTTTAATATACGTTATGGTTTGGGATATATTTTATCATCTTAGAGGCCTATGATTTCAGAAAATAAAACACTTTGTTTTTCCTGTTTTAGTCATATTTGTTTTTCGTGTTTTCCTAACAAATGGAAGTGAATTTTTGAAAAAAAAGAGAGGTTTTTATCAAGGACATATTAAAAAATAATAACCTCTCTCATTTTCTAAATATATGTTATGGTTTTGGATATATTCAATTCTCTTAGAGGCCTAGTTTTTCATAAAATAAAACACTTTGTTTTTTCTTGTTTTAGTCATGTTTTCTTGGAGTGTTTTCCTAACAACTGAAAGTGAATTTTTGAAAACCAAGAGGGGTTTTTGTCAAGGACATATTCAAAAAAAAAAACATCTCTCCATTGTTACACAAGTTTTACTATTTTGTAGTTACAGGTGTCACTTTGATACCTTTTTTTCACAAGTTCGTCAGGCCATAATTATTGTGCTTATGGGAAGTCACTTTTGGAACTATTTTTGCAGAGGTAAAATTGTTGTTTTGAATGGTTTAAAGGATAAAGGGTATAATATACATCTCAAGGCTTCCTCACATGTCATCAACAGCCTCCAAAAACTCCAAACCCTCCAATTCAAACTTAGAGAGCATGAAACACTGAGTTGTCATTTACGCCATGATAAGGTTGTCCTACAAGCCAAGATGAATTCCCTACAGTGTTAGGTTGATGATATTACTGCCACCAATAATAGTCTCTATATGCAATTGAAACACCACAAAAATCCTAAGTCAAAATCCCCTGGGCAAGAGGGAGAATCTTCTAAAGCCAATCCACCCCCTCCTTCACAAGTTTAGTCATAAAGGGCAATTTCTTTTTGTTTGCAGTGGGACCTGCAAAATCTTAGGTGTGGGGGTAATGTTGGGCCCGAGATATGATCAACTTTATGACAATTATTAGACACTTTTGTTAAATGTACATATGTTTTTTTCATGTTTTGGAGAATCTTTTTGAATAATTTTGTGCTAAAACGGTATGATCTACACCATGTATGTATGATTTGTGTTTGATGTCAATATTGAGTATAATTAATCACATTTTATGTTCCAAAAGATCTAATTCATGTTTTTCTGGTGTTACAGAGTAAAAATGCATCATGTTTTTGCTTCCGGTACTCCTTCCAGTACTCGATCCGGTACCCAGTTCGACACTCCGTCCAACACCTCGTCCTACACAAAAATGATGGGTGATTTGGCGGTTATGGAATTGGCGGTCAGTCATGGGTGAATCGGGAACATGGGTTTTTCTCGTGCTTACCCCCTCCAGCTACTGAACACTTGAAAACTTAGTTTGGGTTGTTAAGATAGGTTATTATTGGTTCGCTCTGTTTAAGCAGTTACGACACCATTAATGTAATTTTTTCTTTTTAGAAGTGGATCGACCCTCCAATGGTCGACCACTTGATCTATAAAGCTTATAAATACCATCATGGTGGTCATACAATAGCTAATAAGTAGCATGTTAGAGGCAAATACAATTTTGGCTCTGTTTTTCCATTTTCATTTTTCCAGACTGTGTAAAACCTGTTTTTTTAGTTTTAATGGTGAAATCGTTGTGTTGAAGTTCATGGTGTTCCTTTGAAGAGTAACCACGATTGTTGGGGGGGGCACCAACAATATGGGTAACTATCTTATGAGTTTATTTTTGAATTAGATAGTGTAGATGCATTTTTATTTTATTTCCTGTACATGAAATGATATTTTACTTCTTTGTTATTTAATTTGTTGTTTGTGATTTAATTGGTTTAACTTAGTTTTTGCAGGTTATTATGAGGATTTTTGTTAGTATGCAATGAGTTATTAGTTAGTAGAAGCAAGCTTGTGGATTTAGACACTAACCCTGTGTGTAGTTAGATGGTAAAATAGACTTTCTTCATGCTAAAATAGAAGTTAAAACAGAGTTTTAGGATAGAAATTTAATTCATTCTTTCTTTGACAGGGTTTTGGTGGATGGATAGTGATAGTGTTAGTTTTTATTTGCAAATTGCTTATTTAAATGTTATTTAGTCTTTTCTTATCTAGTTGTTAGCTAGTTTACTCATTTCATTACTTGTCATATGCTAGAATAGTGTTTAATTTATGTTTATGAGCATTTCCCTTTTTGCAATTTGATTTTTTAAGATAGAGCTAGTTTAGTTTATGTTATGCAATTTATTTCTTAGATTTAGGTTGCGATTTCAAGTTGTAGTTAATGATTGAATTTAGTATAGTATAAGTTTTCTTATATTAGTATAGAATGCATTTGAATTTCATAGATTAGAAAACAGTTTCTTGCTTTCATAGAGTAGAAGATAGCTTTCTTGCTTTCATAGCTTAGGAGATAGTTTTATTGTTGTTGTAGGATAGATAGTCTTTGCTTTGATAGTTTAGATAGTATATTGCTTATCATAGGTTCAAGATTAGTTGTTCATTTCTCTTGCTTTCAATTAAATAGATTTCCTTTTATGAATTAGATATAGCTTTGAAGTTTGAATTAAGAACATAGTTCGCTTGCCTCTTAAGCTAGATAGTTGTTCAATGAGAAGTTTTAATTAGATTACTTGCAGTAGAAGTTATCTTAGAGTAGTTAGTTGTTTACTTGATTTAATAGGTTAGCTAGTTGCTTTGCTTACATGTTTACTTTCTTTAATAGGTTAGTTAGTTGTTTTGCTTACTTGTTTACTTGCTTTAATAGAATAGTTGTTGGCTTGTTTATTTATTTGCTTTCATAGGGTAGTTGCTCATTAAATTTAGGTTGGCAAGTTAAAGTAGTTTGTTTTTTTTATTTTCTTATTGTTATGCTTAAAGTAGTTTTCTTTTGTTATTTTCTTATTGTTGTGCCTAATAGTTGCTTTTTTTAATTGGTTATTGTTGAACTGGTTTTCTTCAAATAGGGTTTTCATTTGTTTTCTTAGAACTATCCATCGATCCTTGACTCAGAAGTACTTAGTTTATATAGTTGCTTAGTAGGGTTTGCTCATTAGATAGGTTTGCTTGAGTAGGTTATCCCTTAGATAGCCACTTCCTTAGTTAGACTATACTACTACCAAACCTTCTACCTTTGGAATATATTTTGCTACAACTCTAAGTTTAGTTACCCCGGGTTGAAAATTTAATTGAGGGTTTTTATTGCGTTTTTAGTGCATATAGAACACCCATCAGTATCCAATTACTTAATTAGATAGTTAAATTTGAAAATCATCACTGTTGTTCATTCGAACGTAACAATTTTCATTCCCTTTGCGGGTAGTGTCATTCAATTGAACGTAACAATGGTCGTTCCCTTTGTTGTGATTGTTGTTCCCTTTGCGAGTAGTGTCATTCATTCAAACGTAACAGATGTCGCTCCCTTTGTTGTGATTGTTGTTCCCTTTGCAGGTAGTGTCGTTCATTTGAACGTAACATCTTTCGTTCCCTTTGTTGCGATTATTTTTCCCTTTATGGATAGTGTCGTTCATTCAAACATAACAATTATCACTCCCTTTGTTGTGATTGTTGTTCCCTTTGTGGGTAGTGTCTTTCATTCGAATGTAATAGTTGTCATTCCCTTTGTCGCGATTGTCGTTCCTTTTTCAGGTAGCGTTGTTCATTCGAAAGGAACAGTTGTTGTTCCTTTTTGTAGTTGTTCCTGTTGTTGTTCCTTTCCTTTGAAAAGTAACAATTATTTTTTCCACCAACAACACGTGCTTCTAATACGTTTAGCCACTCCTTTAGGTATGAACTTCACTAACTAATTTTCAACAGTATCACTTCCAATCATCATGGTAACGATTTGTCATTTTATTTTTGAGGAATATCTAGTATTCCTTATCAAATTGTTCATGGATTGATTTTTGCAAATTTTCTTAATATTGTTCATAATCCTTAACCACCATAATCCGTTTATTTCCCCTATATATATACATATACTTGAATGATAATTTTCCTTCACATCATAATAAGGAGTCTAAGGCACATTTTTTCTTGGCATTGTTACACTTATTACGCCATCCCACACTCTTAAGGAGTAGATGAGCCTCCCTTAATAAAGCCTAAAAAATAATAATAATAATAATAAAATAAATAAATATAAATAAAGAAAATAACCTTCTCCCAAAAAGGATAGGGGGTCTCATCATGAGAAACCTACCACGATCATAAGAGATTAACATAAGTGGCATGCCCACTATGGATACCACACCAGGGAAATGGCCTTTGGCATTTAGGGTCAAAGGACAAGAGGTCTCATCACGAGTCGACTTGTTCACTTTGTTACGATCTAGTGAGTGGCATTATTGTTGTCAGACCACCAAACCAGGATAGTGGCCTTTTTGGTAAAATACTATTCAAACTATTTATTGAGAATACTAGCTCATCTATGGGTTAAAAGGAAATCCTGTTAAAGTTATGGACGCCTGCTAGCAGCAATGGCTCTACCTGTGGTATTGAAGTTTATCTTAATACGCTAAGTTTTTTGTGTTCATAGACTTCCTTTCTTAAAAAAGAGTCTATCATTCTAGCTATATTCAACACAAGGGGAAGTAACAAAGTTATGATATGTGGCATATTTATAAAATGTGAACAAATTAGGACTACTCAGAATATTATTCCTTAACATATTTGAACATTGGTATTTGAACTTTTACTTTCCACAAAAGGTGTGATTATCATTCATGATTAACATTAAAATGATTTGAAATTTATTAGCATTTGTTCTCCCAGCGGCGGAAGCATAATAATTATCCCTCACTTGATTGATCATCATCATTATGTTCACACATACCGATGGTCAAGGTCGACCTTTTCATTTATCAGGGGGAAGATATTCCGCATGATTATTGATAGACCATAATGATTACAGATAATGGGAAAAATTGTATTTCTATATACCAATGTTGTTCTGTAATTTTGACCATTTCTAGTAATTGTTTCTCACATGCTGGTCTAATTAAGTTTGCAGTTGGGAAAGATAGTTGTGCTAACATGTTTACAGAATACATGGGTGGCTGAAGCATCCGTCGCAAGCCTACATTGTTGCAAGTAACCAACCAAGCAAGGGAAATTCTACACCATCTAGGATGGACACAATACTTTAACAGACTGCAGGGATTTGATATAAATGTCACGCTAGCATTCTTCCAAAACTTACAGGAGAGAGTCTCAGTAATTCAAGGCATACAAGTACCAATTACTGATGCCATTATAGCTAAGGAAACATGCCTCCCAAATGAAGGAGCACAGTGGACCGGTAAATACACATCACTCAAGGAAGTTGTGGAGTCCTTCGCAGAACCAGGGGAAGAATTCAACAAAAAAGGGAAAGGCCTCAACCCCTCTGCTCTTAGAGAACCATGGAAGGATATGGAAGGTGTGATATAGAGATATATCAATTGCGATGAGAGATACAACATGGTGAGACCTCGCCACCTCAAGCTACTGGAAGTATTAAAACAACGGTTAGTGATAAATCTACCATTCTTTTTTAATACCATGTTGCATGTAGTCACTGGAAGAACCCAAAAATACAAAGACCCTGCTAATGTAATTAGTCATCATGGGTTAGTAAAATTGATAGTAAACGGGGACTTAAACCATACACAAATAACTTAGGGAGACTTAATTGAGCCCGATAGGCTCCTACAAATTGAGCAACCTGAAGTCCACAATCAAATTCCCCCACAAGGAATTGAAGTAGCCCAGACAGAAGGAGATAATGCCTAAATTGAAATTCCAGTACCCCAAACTAAAATGGAATCAAACCTCATTCAGTTGGCAGAAACTCAGAGCATGCAGGAAGGAACATCAAAGAAGAAGAGAAAGAGAAAAAAATGTGTTCCTGAAACTTCCATTGTAAAAATAAGAAAGGGTAAAGAGACAACACAACCTAAAAGCACTCAGGAAACTGTATAAACAGAACAACCATCACATGAAAGCTCTGCAAAATAGCGGGATGATTTCTTCAGATGTTATGAAGAAGGGATGGCCCAAGTATTGGAAAATTTAGGGATATCACTTACTAAAACTGTTAAGCCCTAATATTGGCTCATTACCCCTTAATTGGGGCATATTACATTAGTAATGTTATTTTATTTATGTCAGCTTTATTCCATTAGTTGTAATTATACCTCCTAGTCTCCTATATATACCAAGGAGACATTTTCATTTGGAATCATCTTGTACTTGAACATTTAAGTTGGGTAAAAGGAGGTTTCCCCCTCGAAGAGGCTTATTATCTGAAATTATCTCTTTTTCAAGGCATTGAGTACTTTTTCTTAGGTTTTTCTATGCTATATTGATATTTGGTTCTTAACATATGGTATCAGAGCTCAAGGTCTTGGGGTTTCGCTGCTACATATGAGACACCTTGGAATTTTCACTATAACTTGTTTTCTACAAAATTTCAGAAGGAATGGCTTGGAGGATATTTAGTAGACGGATCAAGGTATGTTGGGTTAAAATTTCAACTCCTGAGGCCTTATACTTTCGGATATATATCCTATACAAGATAGGTTTTTGGAATCATCCTGAACTGAGTCATTGCGGAATTTTTGTTATAAAACAATTTCTGTAACATTTCAGACCCTGAACTCTGGAGGATATTCACATAAATTAGTAAGGTATCTGTGGTAAAACGTTCCACTTCTAGGTCATCTTAAAGTTGTAGATACACCTTGTGTAATATAGGGTATCTGACTATTCCTATTGACTAGTCTCAATGAGGTGTTCCAAGTAAAACAATCATAACTTCTTCCTAGAGTATCCAAATTGAGTGGGACCAATTTCATTGGATCATGGACAGTCTTTAGTATTTTGGGTACGAGTTTTAGAATTTTATATCAATTATTTTGTGTGGGGCACGCTATAAAAATGATATCTCCTGGAAAGGACAAAAATCGGCAAGTTGTGGGGAAGTTACCATAAATTCCACTTGGCACATCCAATTTTGATCAGATTTATGGCATTGCAGAGAAGAAATATTAGAGAAATAGATAAAATAAAGTTCCATACCCAGAAAGGGCCGAAACTTGGGATACACAATAGAAGAAATATTGTCTAGAAGAACCACCTCAAAATCAAGGTTCAAAAGTGATACTTGGCCAAAATGCCACCCAAAAAGGGAAATTCTACACCAAATAAGCCTCCAGACAATCCTACTTGGAATCTTGATGAAGGTGAAGAAATGTGTAGGGACATAAATGATTTACAAAAGAAGATAGTAACAAAATATGAACTACAAGAGA
>SNQJ01S0177690.1:54925-66609 GCA_010110895.2 Picea sitchensis
CACTTGTCTCAAGGGGAGGGGCATGTTAAGCCCTAATATTGGCTCATTACCCCTTAATTGGGGCATATTCCATTAGTAATGTTATTTTATTTATGTCGGATTTATTCCATTAGTTGTAATTATACCTCCTAGTCTCCTATATACACCAAGGAAACGTTTTCATTTGGAATCATCTTGTACTTGAAAATTTAAGTGGGGTAAAAGGAGGTTTCCCCCTCGAAGAGGCTTATTATCTGAAATTATCTCTTTTTCAAGGCGTTGAGTACTTTTTCTGAGGTTTTTCTATGCTATATAGATATTTGGTTCTTAACACAGATAGGTACAGAGAACCCCAAGCCCCAACATGTTCTCATTCAAACCCTTTTGATCTTCATGATATGAAGATGTCATCTCCTAAGGGAACAGAACAACCAAAACCCCAGTTTGATGAGAACAGTCCTTTAGAGAAGCTAGAGCACCCAGAAGATACAGGGAATCAGTTACCATTTGATCAAGGTGGGGAATACCTTGAAATTCCCCATAGACAGAAAGAAACAGCAGGAAAAGGCAATAACATAATCGAAAAATTAGAACATGAAAACAAGACATTGAGGAAAAGGGTTAAGAAAATAAAAGTATTAAAACAAAAAGTTGGTAGATTGAAAGAAACAATTAGACAACTTAACAAACATCTAGAACAAGATGACAAATCCCATGAGAAGAATAAATCTAAGAGGGCTAGAGTACAAAGAATAAATTCACTTCCCAGAAGAACAGTTCACATCAATTTTGTTGGAACACAAACAAAATTTCATGCTCCTTTGGAAATAGTTGAAATAGAAACTCAGACAGAGGCTCCAGCAAGAATAGAAATAGGTGTTCATAATGAAGAAGTATTTCATTCTCCTGAATAGGATGTCATTATTAGAAGGTTGGAAGAAGAACTAGAACAATCCCAAAAAACCCTAAATCAATGCAGAAGTGAAATGGTGACAGTGACAGAACATCAAAAAGTTTTCAGACAACTCTGAGCCATGTCACCAACTGAGAATGAGACCTTTGTTAACCTCGGCAGAGCTAAATAAAAGGTGAAGAAGGTATAGGGCCATCTTGATGGAGCTTTGGATAAAATCAAAGAAATTTGATCTGTTTATTCTGATATATTAGCTTGCAGGGCCCCTGCTACTAATTATGCTCTATTTCTATTATAACATTATATGTTATTAAAAGTAAAATCTATTAGGGAAGGCACACCTTCTGAGTTCACCACTGTTTCTAATTGTGTTTCATGTTTTAAAGAACAAGAGGATGGAGTACAATACATTTTGTGTAAACTATATCTTCACAACTTCATCCTAGAAGAAAACAGGGAAGAGAACCCCAATCCATTCACTGGGGATATCCAATTTTAGTCCTTCTTGTCTTTTGCCAAAAATCAAATTAGGTGGGCTAAAACAAATAAGGCTTCATGAAAAGGGAGAATGGAATAGACCTATGGATCAGAGGGGAACCTCCTAAACCTTTTGATACCATTATGCATCATAGAGAATTCATGAAGAGGGAGAAGGTTGTGGAATCTTTAGCTCCCATCCATAGACATGTTGTACATTCAGGTCTACATTATTTTGGAGAGATTAAAGAAGAATCCCTTTCTACTTCCAAATTAAGATGGAATGTCTCTTCAAATGAAGTCAAGAACATGGAACCATTTGGCTTCGGAAATTTTCAAGCAGCTACTCTCAAGTTAGAGAGGTATGCCAAAATGATCATGGAAGAAGGGCCTTCTTGGGTTGGATGCAGGTACAGTCCTCCCATTATTCGTTATCCTCTAGAGGGTTATCAAAGTGTTTATGATATTCGTAAGAAAAGGGAAGATGTTAATTTTGAAGAGCTTAAAGGTAAGAATGGGTTCCAAAGACCTAGAGAAGAGACCTCTCCACCCTTCAGTATCACTTATTTACATATAAACTCTATTGTTGCATGAGGACATGCAAAAAGGTAAGTTGGGGGGTATGTTGGGTTGAGAAAAATGTATAAATATTCTCCTTGTTACTCGGATTTGTGATATATTTTTTGTTGACTTTTCTATTAATTTGAAGTAATTAGGAAAGAAAATGGTTAAAAAGTCTTTAGGAAATATTATTAAATGATATTAGATGTTTTCTGAACTTTGGTTTGAATTGTTTTGATTTTATGTAGAAATGGACAATTGTTGTTAACTAAAGATAGTTAAGAAGATCATGAAGATGCACAGGCCATTGAAGATCGAAGAAATCAGGCACAAAATGGTTCAAAGGAAGATTGACTATTTATCTTGCAATCTTCATAAATAGTAAAAGAAATCCTGAGGATCTCTCGATCCTCAGGATAACTTAATTTACTTATCTCATTGTAATATATAAAGGATAGTGAACGATAGAGAGATACCGAGGAATTTAATCAAGCATTCAGATCTCTTAATTGTTGACATTTTGTACAACAATCCATTGTAAATGATTTATCAGTTATGGAATTAATGAAAGCTTCAAGAGTTTTGATCATTTATACGTACTGAGTTTTTCGTAGCAGTACCTTTTGAAGACCGTGGGCCTAGTCGATAGGAGATACTGTCTCATCTGTAATCTTATCAATTTTGTTATAGTTCTGTAATTCAAATTTCCTTTCAATAGTTAAGATAAACTCATTAATGTGTTTATTCTTTTATGAATTGGTTATGTTGTTCCATTTGCAGAGAATAGATGCTCCATCTAGAAATTATTGATTGTTGTTCCATTTCCATTTGCTATTAATTTATCGCTTGTGATTCTTTTCATTTAAATTCATATTTGTTGTTCCTTTAGTTAAATTCGCATTTGTCATTCCTTTCGTTTAATTCGCATTTGTTGTTCCTTTCTAGTAGATTAATTAATCATTGAGAGATTGATTCATTAAGTGTTTTCACATATTAAATTATTGTTTATTAGATAAATGAATTCAGTAAATTGATTGATGCTTTGATTCATGGTGTGTTATTGTTCAGATTACAATTCTGTTGAGTGAGTTATTAGTTTCATAGTTTTTAATGAATGTGTGAAGAAATTGATTATTGTAGTAATTTAGATAGACTCATATTTATTGTAACTGAATTATCTACATGATTTAAACCTCTACGACTATCTGCATAGACTTTGTTGACATTATTGAAAGAGAAGACGAATCCTTGGTTGATAAAATGAATTTCATACTAAGGTTGTTTTTAGGACATCTTTAGAGCCCAACAGTATGCACAATTGATTGCCCTTGAACAACAATCCCTCTTGAATCATATACTCTATCCACTGGATCCTGTCTCTCATCACATGATTTGCACATGCTTCGTATGCTTCCTTGAAATATGGATCATCACAATACATATCCTTAATGTGTTCAAACCCTAAGGTCTTGACCTGAAATTCCTGCAAAATCAGACATCTCCTACTCAATGCATCAACAACTTTGTTAGCATTACCAGAAATATGTTTAATGACAAAAGTGAAATTTTGCATAAAGTCTATCTACTTAGTGTGTCTCTCGTTTAACTTCCCCTATCTGGTTATGAATTGTAAATATTGGTTGTCGATGTACAAGAAAAATTCCTTTGGAACAAGGTAGTGCCTCCATTTCTTCAAGGCTTGAATTATGGCATAAAATTATTTATCATATGTGGAGTACTTTCTCTTAGTCTCATTCATCTTCTCAAGACTGCTCCAATTGCAACTCTACTTGCATCACATCTCACTTGAAATGTCTTTCCAAAATTTGGTAAGACCAAAATTGATCATTCTGTTATCTTCTCCTTGAATATATTGAAGCTCCTCTCGGCCTCATCTGTCCATTTAAAAGACTTGTGCTTCTTCTTCACTATGTCCATCATTGGTGTGCAAATCCCACTCAAAATTCTGATGAACTTCCTATAGAAACTTTCTAATCCAAGGAAGATTCTCACTTCAAACATACTCCTTGGTGATGGCCATTCTTTGATTGCTTTCACCTTCTCTATATCCATCTTCAATTCATTTGAATAGATCAAAAAACCCAAGTAAATGATTTATGTCTTCATAAAAGAGGACTTCTTCATATTTATCAACATATTCTCCTGTTGTAGTCTCCTCATCACAAATGGCAGATGTCTCAGATGCTCCTCTTTAGTCTTTCTAAAGACTAGTATATCATCCATACATACAACTACAAACTTGCCAATGAAATCTTTCAATATTTCATTCATCAACCTTATAAAAGTACTTGGGGCATTTGTTAAGACAAATGGCATAGCAAGCCACTCATACAACCCTTCATTGTCTTGAAGGTTGTTTTCCACTCATCACCTTCTCTCATTCTTATCTGGTGATATCCACTTTTCAAATCTATTTTAGAAAAGAAATTTGATCCACTTAAACAATCCATTAAGTCATCCATTCTTGGCAAAGGAAATCTATACCTGATCGTGATCTTGTTTATGGCTCTCATGTATGTACACATTCTCCATCCTCCATCCTTATTTGGACTCAACACAAATGGTACTGCACATGGACTCAAGCTTTCTCTGACCAAACCCTTTTCTAACAAATCCTGACTTGGTTCTTTACCTCCTCATTCTCTTGAGGTGTCAATCTGTATGCCTCTTTGTTTGGAAGACTTGCTCCTGGTATCAAATCAATATGATGGCCAATACTTATGATGGGTGGAAATGAGTTAGGAAACTCATCCACTACTATGTCAGCAAAATTCTCTAACAACTCTTTAACTTCTTCAGGCAAATCATCCATCGAAGTACATGTAAGGAAAAATCTGGGTTTTCTCACCACGGAAAACTGCATCTCATGTTCCCTCTTGACCTCACTCAGGATTTCCTTCCCACTCATGATAAGTATTCTTGTGTTGGCTTCTTCTTTTACTTTCTTCTCCTCAATTGGCAGCAACATGTGTGTCCTACCATTCTTCTCCAAGGTGTAATTATTTTTTTTCCCATCATGCATGACATTTATGTCAAAATTCCATGGTCTTCCCAACAAAACATGACAAACATCCATGGGAATCACATCACATGGAATTTCATCTCTATATCCTCCTATATTAAATTCAATGAGGCATTGTTTAGTGACCATTAGCCGGTGTCATTTCTGAAACCATGAGACTTTATATGGCTTTGGATGTGCAGTTGTCTCCAGCTCCAATTTCTCCACCATCTCTGAGGATACTAAGTTATCAGTGCTCCCACCATCAATTATCAGCTTTCATACTATGTCTTTAGTATTGCAAGTTACCCTGAATATATTGTTCCTTTTCATTGGATTTTCAATTTCTAGCTCTAGTTTTAAGAGAACCTTCCTCAACATTAGGGATTTTCCATCCTCTGCATATTCTACTTCAACATCCCTTTTCTATGCTTTTGAAATGTGAGCCTCGCCTCCGCCTTCTTTATTTTTCTTAGGACATTCCCAAGACATGTGTCCTATATTTCCATAGGCATAACACCTTTCTTCCCCTCCTATGCTTCTTCCTCTTTCTCTAAAAGAACTTCTTCCACCACCGTGTCTTCCTTGGGAACTTCCTCCTATTTTTGAGTGACTGTGTGGTTTCTCAGTCCTTTCTTTGGGTTTTTGTGCCTTAGCATGGGAAACTCCCTTGTCTTTGCTTGGGCTTCTGCCTCTATTTCGTTGACTCATTTTCCTCACCAAATTCTCCTCTTCCTTCAAAGAAATCTGATAAGCATCCTCTACTTTCCTCACTGACATCATGCTAATATCATCCTGGATTTCATACCTCAGGCCATTTATATACCTAGAAAAAAATTTCTTGTCCTTCTCTCGTTGTCTAGTCCTGATATTCAGCTTGTATAACTCCTCCATGTAATCTTTCATTGTCATACCCTTCTATCTCAAGTTCTGCAACTTCCTAAACAAATTTATCTGATAATATTTGGGCATGAATTTAGCCCTTAGCTTGGCTACCATTCTATCCCAATTCTTTATCTTATGTTTTCCTTTGCTTCTCCTCTCAGCCTGCAATTCATCCCACCACATTGTTGCATGTCCTTTCAGTCTGGTGACAGCGTGTCTCACCTTTTTCTCCTCATCGACATCTTCATAGTCGAAATATTTTTCCATGGATCTTATCAAATCCAACAATTCTTCAGCATCTAAGTTGCCTTCATACATTGAGATATCTATCTTTACTCTAGTTCCCAATTTAACAACCACTCTCAAGAAGAGTTACTCAGAAACATTTTCCCCTACAGCTTCTTCGACTTCTATTTCTTCACTTTATGCATCACGGATGTCTCCAGTATCAGGTTCCCTCCTCTGCGCTACCTCCATCGCCTCTAATATTGCACGAAACTCTCTCATTTCTCTTTTTATAGTGCGATTGGATAAAGGTGGTTCCACACGTCTCCTTGGTGGCATTGTGCTGACTGTTTCTCACACACAGAGTACAACTTTTAGCTCTCTTTCCTTTCCTGAAAACAATTTCAGACTATGATACCACTTGATGCAGACCCCCCTATTCTCCCTTGGGGTTGCACGACCTCTCAGTCAAGGATCTTCGATTCTCGGAGCCGAATCAACTCTTTGAAACCTTAATGGTCTCACTTGTGATTAAACAAAGGCCCTTTCATTCTTTTGGTGTAGGTTCTACAATATCCACAACCTCTCCCTTCGCGTTGTTGAACTATCAAGGTTCAGGCGATAGCTCCTTCTTCCGTTATCCCTTTCCTGTATGTGACCTCGGGCTATGTCCTCACGTAAGCACACGATTGCGGGGAGGCCTAGAGTGGTTTGAGACCACACTGCCTTTCTCCCCACAATTCACTATCAGTTTCCATGTTTCCTCTCGAAATATTGTTGTTTCGATTGCGTCTCGCTCTCAGATTTTTAAAACTTGATCACTTTCTATCCCCGCAATTAAGCACAACCGTCGATCTTGGGATCTTCGGCGTTGCTTCTTGATCGATAGATGAGGTATGTCCTCTTTCTTCCTTGGTCAACTATCAGTTAGTGACCCTTTTCCTTATTTTTCATGCACTCCCATATCTCCACGATCTAGCGACGCATGCCCTCCTTCAAACTGATGGCTATGATTATTTTCTCCCTTGGGCTTTGGGAGTTTCAACTCTCAACTCTTTCTTCATCTGCAATACTTCCACCTAAATTTGACGATCTATCGATGAATGTCCCTCATATATCGACGGCTATGGTTCACTTAGACTCTTCAAACTTTGGGAGTTTCAACTCTCAGTCTTCGCTTTCTCCCAGAGTGTTTTCACCCGAAGACGACGATCTATTGACACGTATCCTTTTGAATTGTATGGCTACGATTTAATTCATCTCTTCGGGGTTCGTAAGTTTAAACTCCTCAACTGAAATCCTTCAAGTGACTTTCCCCCAAATTCTTAGATCTGTTGACACGTAACCCCCTGGCGACCAATGGCTAGGATCTACTTCGGATCTTCAGAGATTTTTCTCTCTCCTTGTCTACAAACTTCTGAAGTTTTATATCTTGTGCCACCTATCCCTTTGGATGATGGATAGTCCCTAGCCTCTTCTATAATTCATAAAATCCTCACTCTTGTGTGCACACAAAGACTTTAATCTCGTGCACTTTGCCAGATTCGATGATTCGGAATGATCCCGCTCCTTCTTGAACGGATCTTAGTTGATGACTCTTGAAACCTTCAGAACTTAGTTCCCCTTGAATATTTCTCCCGCTATCTCTCTCTATCTTTCTCTCTCAAACCCTTTGACTCCTTAGAGGGTTACTTCGACACTTAGTCGAATTTCGGATCTGTGCACTCCTTACAGCAGATTCTTATGCAAGATTTAGCTTCTTGCGGGCGACTGTGCACACCTTGTAGTAGTCCTTGTGCACTCCTTGCAAATGGAAATTTCACGCTATCTATTATGAGCTTCTGAGTCAAAAAAGACTCTATTACTCCTTTCAGCATATTCTCACACAAGACTTAGTTTCTTGTGGGTAATTGTGCACACCTTGCAGTAGTTCCTTTGCAATCCTTGCAAATGGAAGTTTCACGCTATCTCCTCTGAGCTTCTGAGTTGAAATAGACTCTGTAAACGCACTCCTTGCAGACTGTATGCACACCTTGCATGAACTCAACAAAGAGAAACTATCGAAACTTATCCCAACACTTCACAGTTTCATATACTCAACAACATAACTCATTCATTCATGAAAACAAAATAATAGGGAATTGTAAACAATAGCAACACCATACATTGGATCATTTTTTCTCTTTTATATTCATTCAAATGTAAATGGCTACAGATATGATAAATAAAACAACTAAAAACTCAGTAACAACTAAATCACAACAATCTCCTATTAATTTTCACTAGCCTCATTCGTTCATACAAAACCTTTATTTATCCTAAAGGGCTCCTAGGGTTCCTTCCGACTACTCGTCTACTCGAGAAAAAAAAAATTGCTACTTAATTTTCATTACATTAAAGTCTAGGAGTGAACCTCCCAGATCACTCATGATCATTCAGCTCCCAAGAGTTTGATCTTCTTCAGTTTTTCAATCAGTTCAAAAAATATTTGCAGGAAACGCCACCGTTTAAGATTCTGAATGATTCAAAGGTGCACTAAGGCGATGAGTTGTCTCTCCACGTGTGCTTTCTGAAGATGCTCCTGCATCAGTATAAAATGGAGGTCATAGTGCACATAGGGTGTCTCAATAGCGTGAATGGAATGGATTCAGGAAATAGTCCCAGAATGACATTTTTTTAGTAGATTTTCCATTCAATGGGAGATGATGATCTTAGATGAGCTTACTATGATGCCTTGGAATTTATATTGTTGTCCCTCTTGTTCGAATTTCATGGTGTGGTCATTAAATTCCATGAGGATGGGGAAGAGAGTATGTAACCATTTATCACTGAGAACAATGTCACAACCTCCCATGTTGATAGAAAATGTATGAAATTTCAGGTGGTAATGACCAATTTGTAGGAGAACATTTTCACAATGCCCACCACATTTCATGGAACTTCCATTAGAAATCACAATTTGAAAATTGTTGATGGCATGGATATAGAAATTGATTTATTGGGCCATGCAATGGTGAGTAAAATTATGGATGCTACCACTATCAACGAGGATTGTGACTTTCCTATGCTTAATTTAGCCAATTAACTTGAGGGTTTGGGGAGCAGAGAATCCACTAAGGGAGTGCAACGAAATCAATGGTTCAACTTCTTGTGGATCAATGGGTGGAGTAGGATCATTTATTGTAGGGATCTCTTCCATGGGTGAAGCTTCAACCTCCTCATCAACAACATCCTCATAAATGGCCATAAAATTATTTTGTTCCTTACACTTATGCCCAGGAAAATATTTTTCATCGCAATTATAGAAAAGACCCTTGAGTTGGTGTTCCTCCATTTCTTCCCAAGTTAATTTATGGATCTTGAGAGGCGTGGAATGAGGGGAAGGATTGGTTGGTAGAGGGTGGGGAAGAAAATATGGTTTTTAGTTCTAGGAAAATACAACCTGTTGTGCTTCTTTGGTGTGTTTATTAGCTTCCAACCAAGTCTGTGGGTGATCCATGAGGGCCTGGGCTCAGATTTCATCCTTTAGGTTGTTGATAAAACATTCCCTAGAGAAGGAATGTGGCATAACCTTTGTTATCAAATCCAAGTGCTCAAAGGGGGATATAAATTATTCCATTGTTGTAATATACCAGATATAAAAAGTATGTAGAACAAAAATAAAATGCTAGAAATGGCAGAATAACAGCAATATAAACAGAACAATCACCACAATAGCACTGAAATGATATAAGAATAACAACAGAAATAGCACTTTGATTCTGAAAGAAATGTCCACGGGCCTCTTCAATGGGGCAACCTCCATTTGAGCAGAGCTCTATTAAAATAATATCCAAGCTAGGATTCGCATACCCTCGACTCCTATTTATACTAAATATGTCTATCAAAAGAAGCATCTAGAGGAAGATCCTTCTAGAAGCGGAAGATTCTATTAGGTATTCTTACATTCGACTTATTCTATTTTATTGCAAGGAATTTTTAATATTGACCTTTATTACATCTGAATATATTGTTCTACCTAAGTGTGGGTTAGGACCCTAACATGTCCTCCCCCTTAAAAACAGCCTTGTCCTCAAGGCTTGAGATGTGGAATTTTTTGTAGAATGGTAGTTGGTTCCCAAGTGGCATCTGCTGGAGTTGTATCTTTCCACTGGACTAAAACTTCCTTGATGGTTCTCTGACGCAGGTGACACTCACGCTGGTCCAAAACTGCTTGTGGTTGTAGCCAAATGGATCCTTCTTCGACTAACTCGGGAAGGTTGGTTTGAATTTGGCACTTAGTTCCAATCACCTTCTTTAAGCATGAAACATGAAAAACATGATGTATCTTCGAATGACTGGGAAAAGATAATTGATAGGCCACATGTCCAACATGCTTGAGAATGGTATAAGGACCATAAAATTTGGGCGCTAGCTTCTGAAAATGCTTGGCCTTGAGGGAATTTTTCTTGTAAGGTTGTAGTTGAAGAAACACTTGATCCCCTTCTGCAAATTGACGTTCAGAGCGACCTTGATCTGCTTGTTGCTTCATGCGATTATGTGCCATGACCAAATTCTCTTTGAGGGTATGGAGAATAGCCTCTCGAACTGTAAGTGTTTGGTCAATCGCCTGGACCTTCGAGACACCAGGTAAGTATGAGAGAAATGAAGGTGGATTTAGTCCATATACTGCTTCAAAAGGAGTCATGTGTGTAGTTGTATGGTATGAAGTGTTGTACCACCATTCAGCTAGGGGTAACCATTGAGCCCACTAATTTTTCTTTTCCGAGGAAAAACACCTCAAATATGTTTCCAAACACTTGTTGACAAATTCTGTTTGACCATCATTCTAGGGATGATAAGTTGTGTTGAGGTGCAATTGGGTGCCTTATATCTTGAACAATTCTTGCCAAAAATTGCTTGTGAAAGTTGGTTCGCGATCAGAAATAATAGAGTGCGGCATGCCATGAAGATTGAAGACCTGATCCATGAAAATTTGAGCCATCGTGGATGTTGTAAACAGGTTTTGAAGAGCGTAGAAATGAGCATAATTGGAAAGGTAATCAACAACCACCATGATGACTGATTTATTTTCTGATTTGGGTAAGCCTATAAAAAAATCCATAGAGATATCCCTCTAAATAGAAGGTGGAATCGGAAGCGACTGTAGTGTGCCCGTAGATTTGACTGTTTCTCCCTTATTGTGTTGACACACATCACATTCAGCAACAAAATTACGAATGTCCTGTTTCATACCATCCCAGAAAAAAGAATGTTTGACCCTGTCATAGGTTTTGGTGAACCAGGAGTGCCCCGCTGTGGGTGTAGCATGAAGCTCATAAAGTACTGTGGATTTAAGCTTTGATTGTTTACTTAAATACAAACAGACTTTGTATTGAAGCTCATCCTGGAGCCAAGAGTACACTGGGGGAGCCGGAGCCTTATTCTACAATTGTTGGATTAGATGCGAACTTTTGGGATCTTGAAGCCATTCCTGGCACACATCTTGGAGCCAATCGGGTACAATGAAGGAAAGAGAAAAAAGGGATCCTTCTTCTTCATATTTTCGAGACAGTGCATCTGCCACTACATTGTATTTTCCCTTCTTGTAAATGATCTCATAATCATATCCAAAGAGCTTAG
>SNQJ01S0177692.1:0-14521 GCA_010110895.2 Picea sitchensis
AGATGGTTCTTGTTCTTGTTCTTCTTCCTCTTCACAATCTATGTAGAATAATTTCTTCTCACCACACTTATGTCCCTTACTATACTTGTTGTCACAATTAAAGAATAAACCTTTTCTTTTATTTCCTCCAATTGTTGAGGTGTTAACCTTGTAGGTTGAGGTGTTTTAGAAGAAGGAGCATTGTTATCTCTGTAAATGTTAGGATTGGTCCTTCTAGTAGCCATAGCCATATTTTTACTTTCAAAATTTCTTGTCACTCTAAATGCATTTTCCAATGATTTGGGTTCCCAAAGGCGAAACTCATGTGCTCTTTACCTTTATATTCAATCTTTGGAAGTTCTCAATGTTCTCAGTAACTGAACCCTTTTGCTTGATATTTATCAATTGGCTAAAGAAGGTATTGCTACTTGTATCCTCATAGTGCGGTATCATTTCTTTCGTGAAAATTGTCCAAGTGACGAGTGATTTGCAAGACAAAATCCATCAATACCATACAAATTGATTAGGTTCTAAATATAAAGAAGCAATTCATACCTTTTGTGTATGTGACACATTATGTAGATCAAAGAATTGCTCCATCTGAAGTATCCATGTGATTGGGTCCTTTCCATCAAAATTCCTCATATCGATCTTAGGAACGTGGTTGGTCTTCAACCCAAAGTTGGAGTTTCTCCATTCTCGATTCACCTTCCTTGTGTCCTCATCATGAATTTCATGGGGTGCATTTTCACTTTCAGGTGTCTTCTTTGTTACGAAATTTTTCAATACTTCCATGATATCCTATTTTAAACCATCCATCTTTACCTCCAAGTTAGCTTCCATCTCTTGTAATTCATCTTTTGTTACTATATTCTTTTGTAAATAATTTATGTCCCTACACATTTATTCATCTTCATCAAGAGTCCGAGTAGGATTGTCTGGAGGATTATTTGGTGTAGAAGTTCCCTTTTTGGGTGGCATGTTGGCCAAGTATCACTTTTGAACCTTGATTTTGAGGTGGTTCTGGTAGACAATCTTTCTTATGTTGTATCTCCCAAGTTTCGGCCCTTCTGGGTGTGAAACTTTCTTTTATGTATTTCTATGATATTTCTTCTCTGCAATTCCACAAGTCTGATCAAAATTGGATGTGTCAAGTGGAATTTATGGTAACTTCCCCACAAATTGCTATTTGTTTTCCTTTCCAGGAGATCTCACTTGTATAGCATGCCCCGCACAAAATAATTGATATACAATTCTGAAACTTGTATGAGAAATACTATAGACTGTCAACGATCCAATAAAACCAGTCCCACTCAATTTGGATACTCTAAGAAGAATTTATTATTGTTTTACCTAGAACACCTTCTTGAGACTAGTCAATAGGACTAGTCAGATACCCTATCTTACATAGGATGTATCTACAAATTTGAGATTACCCAGAAGATGAAATTTTTACCACAGATACCTTACTAATTTTTGTGAATATTCTTTGGATTTCAGGTTCTGAATAGTTACAGAAAATTATTTATAGCGAAAATCCCTCAATGACTCAGTTCAGGATGATTGCAGAACCCTATCTTGTACAGGTTGTATCTCCGAAAGTATAAGGCCTCGAGAGATGAAATTTCAACCCAACGTACCTTGATCCATCTATTAATTATCCTCCAAGAAGCTCCTTATGAAACATTGTAGAAGACAAGTTATAGAAAAAATTCCAAGGTGTCTCAGATGTAGCAGCAAAACCCCAAGACCTTGAGCTCTGATACCATATGTTAAGAACCAAATATCAATATAGCATAGAAAAACCTTAGAAAAAAGTACTCAATGCCTTGAAAAAGAGATAATTTCAGATAATAAGCCTCTTCGAGGGGGCAACCTCCTTTTACCCCACTTAAATGTTCAAGTACAAGACTCCCACCCCAATTTAAAATGTTCAAGTACAAGATGATTCAAATGAAATGTCTCCTTGGTATATAGGAGACTAGGGGTATAATTAAAAATCCAATGGCCCAAAGTCACATAAATAAAATAACATTACTAATATAATATTCCGCAATTAAGGGTAATGAGCCAATATTAGGCTTAACACTCAACCACACAGAGTTCATGCACAACAAATAAACTCATGAAATAACACTATTGTGCCTCTTTCGTCACCTTGCAGGAGAAAAATAAGAGGTGCTTGCATGCCCAAATGGGTTTGGCCGAAAGGTGATAGTTGTAGAGGAAAAGAGCAGAGAAAGAAAGAAAAAACTATAAGAAAGAATTAAACTAATACAAACCCAAAATCATAAGTATAGGGACATAGAGATAAAAAAAAAAAAGACCCATGTCACCAAAGTTTTGAGGTCGACCTATCACGAAATCAAAGCACTAAGAATAAAGGGGACTATGAGTCCATTCTTCCTCCAAGAGAAGGCTCTTGGACCCTCACAAGCTTCTGCCTCCTACAACAAAGAAAATAAAAATAGTGGTGAAAGAACTCCTTTGCAAATCCACCCAATGGAGAGGTGGATTGCTCCAATGAAATGGTGCTAATGTGGTCTCTGTCAAGGATGGAGTCCTTAAAACAATATAGGCAACATAACATTACTTTAAATTCCTTTGAGAAAATGAGGTGTATTCATGCCTTTTTATAGCATTGCATTGGGTTATCATGTAACTTTGTGCAGTAGCAGGCCATTTAGGGCATTATTAGATCTTTAATCTCACTCTAAATTCATTCGATCCAAAATTGACTATGGGTCAAATCAATTTGGGAGCTGGTACATAAATGTATTGGGAGGCTGTGACATATTCATAAATGTGACAAGTAGTGTGTGCTGGCTTTTTATGCTTAACAACTGCAGAACATAAGCGCTGTGATGAGATCACGCCCCTCTGCTCCACGATGCATGCCCAATGTCTGCATAGTTCTCTTCAATTTTTCACTACTTGTATAGTTTTTTACCCTTCTTGAATACTGTGAGATTAATTCATGGGCCATGAATGACTTCATTACAATTTGACGATGTCAAGGCTCTTGTAAATCCATGTGGACTTAAATTTCAGTTGATAACAAACACAGGCCATGTTCATCAATCATTTAACAATGTTTGTGCAACTAGATGCTTGGATAGATGTTCCACCCAACCATAGACTATCTATTCCAAATCTCAATAGTCAGTCACCCTCGATCTAAGGATAATAATAGAAATAATAGGGTGATCTCTCACATTTCACTCATAACTCATAAAATACAACCTAATTTATATCTTCCTACCATCCCAATTTTCCACCAACTCTCTCTTCCTCTTGACCCTTCCAACCCAAGGAATGTGTACCCTTTACCGATCCTAGTCCCTTTGAGGTCAAAAATGTTTATCAAGGTCTCTCTGGCATAGGAGGTTAGGAATCTCTCAACTGGGAAGTCAAGAGAACCTGTTTCTAGGAAATCTACCAGCAAACAACAACAAATGCTTTTTGTTTTAGTGCAACTCACACAAGAGTTAACTCTTCATGCTTTAAAACATGGTTCTTCAGTTATCCAACTCCAATTCACTCTAAATATTCTCCAACATTCTCTAGAATTATCCCTCCAAGGATGCACCAGCTTCAAGCTCTATTTCTTCCCCTCTACTTGCTCCTCATGCACAAAACGCCCCCATGCAAGACCTGCTGGACCCAACCCATAAGGAATTTCCCTCCCTTTGGCTTGATTTGTTTGGCTCACACCCCTTGCCAAGTGGATTGTACTCCACCCCCATGTGCTGAATAAATTTGGGATGTGAATTCACCAAACCAAATGAGTAGCTAGTTCATATACAAATAGAAAATTAAGGAAAATGTGTTGAATTAATATTCATGTGTAATTCCCCTTAGACCCCCTCTTGGCCATTATCCCATCCCTCCCTCTCTTTGTGGATTAATTCATCCCATATCTCTTGTTTAAAACTCTTAGTAGCTCGCATGGCATTTTATTAATAAAACATAAAAAATACACATTTCACATATACATTGTTTTGGCCATAGCCACAAAATATATCTACATGAGCATTAATTAAAATATGGATTATAGTGGGATTATAAGACCATACCTTCTTTTCCTGATTCATTTTGAAGATCATGGTGCATCAATTTTTATCATGCAACTAACATTTAGTATGCACCAGAGCATTCTATGCATAAATTTTATACCGTGGTAGCATTATCCAATGCACTCAATCTCTATATCACACACCAATATTCAACGCGTGCAAAGCTTTATACCAAGCACCAATATATAATGCACATGATTTTTTTTATACTATGCATCAATATCCATTGCATGCAACTTTTATACCACACAACCATATTCAGTGTGTAAAAAGTTTATACTGCACACCAATATCGAGTGCACATGAATTTTTATACTACGCACCAATATCCAATGTGCACAAATTTTATACTGCACACACCATCCGCAGTACAAATTTATATCAAAACTAATATTTAGTGTGCATGGATTTTTATGTCATGAACCAATATCCAGTGTGTGTCACTTTTTATACCAAGGCACTAACATCCAATATGCACAACCTTTTTCTTTTTATACTATGCACCAAATATCTAGTGTGCACACACCTTTTGTCATGCATCAATATCTATTTCATGCAACTTTTTTCTTCACACGCCAATATCTAGTGCTCACAATGTTTTATATTGCGCATCAATATTTAGTGCGCGTAACACCAATTATGCACTACACATTACCAATATTTAATGCATACACTAGGCACTACTGCAACCATCATGAAACATTCTTGACTCGCCTCTCTAAGAATAATTTGGTCACTTGGAAGTCGAAATGACCCCTCCATAATAACCATTTTGAGTGCAATTTTGACTTTATTTTTCTTTAAAATTTGGGAATTTCACTAAGATTTTACCATTATACCCAATTTTTGCACAACTCAATGCCAAAATAACAAATTTACCAACCTCATGTTGATGTCAGGCCCATACAGGTCTAGTGTTGAACCAAAATTCTATGATACCATTCTATAAAGTCCCCCATCTTAACTAAATAACATTACTTACGAAAAATACACATAAATTCAAAATTTTTCAATGAACTAAATTCTTGTAGCTTATCAACTATGAATTATACATAGATTTAATTATTGTCTCATACCATATAATTAAATGCATCTACGAAAATCTGAATGATCATGAATTTCATGTCCTCACTAAGACAAACCATGCACGCCACATGCTTTGTATTGTGCACGGTAACTATTCTCTATGCGTGCGATGATTCTGGCACCACATTGAAATTTATAACATACCTATCCCCCAAGATAAGTCCTATCACTGCAAAAACAACCTTTCTTGTTAAATATAAATCTAAATATTCCCCATACATATATGAGCCAATCCACATGATCCAGGAGGATCCAGAGACACTCACTAAGGTCTAGGAGGACCTGGAACACTCACAAAGGTCCATAAAGGATTAGAAAAGCTCAAAATTTGATTGTCTTAAAATCTATTTAAAACACCATCAATGCATAGAGCTCATCTCAAGATTTCCAAGAATGCAAATGTTTCCTCAAACAAAGTCTGTATGCAAAAGTTATGGATGGTCAAAGTTCAGGTCAAAGAGGGAAAAAGTCAACCCTGAAGAGACATGTGGTAGGATCTGAGAAAGAAATGTCACAGGATCCCAGGTTGGCAAGTGGAAGCTCCAGACATTGACAAGTTCACTGCACAATTGATGTGGCACATGATTTTTGGAGTTGATGTGGAAAATAGTCCCTCCAGGTGGCCCAGTTACATGATGACAAGTGATAGATATGGTCCAATCACAATTAAACATTTGGCACATAAGTAGACCAACTGGGTCTTGACATGTGGTGATCCTTCATTGAATTATATTGGATTGGCTATTATTATGGTTTATGTGTATATTATATAGATATTATATATAGATATTTATTATTATATATATTATATATTTAATATATATAACCATAATATATATAAACCACTTCCCATTTCAAAACCGAGGTAGGACTAATATGAATTGCATGACCATATAACCACTATCATGTGGGAGTTTAAAAGGGAGGTTATATACATTGGTTTAATAACTATATGACATATATTAAATCAACCACCAAACTATATCATATTTATAGTATATGGTTTACCACCAATGTATGTTATATACCATATAACAAGGGTGAAAATAAAGGAGAGGATCGTGGGGGTTATAACCCATGACCTCCTCCACCCTTCCAACAAATTAACCAACTTGGCAAAGAATCTAGTTGTGATAACCAATTGTATTAAATTCTTTTGTTATGTAATTAATTGTGGTTATAACCAAAAGATGCCATTTTTGGGCTATAAAAATGACCCAGTCTCAATGTAAAGGCATGAATATTTTGGAGCTGGAATTTTAGAGCTAAGTAGATAACTTTGCAGTGAACTTCTTGGGAAAACTTAGCCTTTCTTGTATTCGCACGAATTTTTGTGTAAAAGACACAAGTATTCTCATGTGCTAAAAGCTATGCTCATGGTATTTTGAAGTAAACTTTGTGGTATTTTTGGGAGATATAGAGTATTTGTAGTTATACTCTATATCGGTTTTCCTAGACGGAGCCGATTTTGATAGTCTTATACCTAATTTGTAAGCCAGTTTTCTGAAAATTTGGGATTTTTGAATTGTAAGAGAGCCATTGGGCACTTGTATGAGAAGTATCTAGTGTTTATAGTCATTGGATTCGATTTTCCGAGACGATGTTGAATTTGACATTTGTAATTTCAATTCAGAAACTTGTAAATTCCTTTTATTGTACTTTAAGAATTTTATATTATTATTACTTTCATGTAATTCCTCATTTTCTTATGTACGATGGATTATGCAAGTTATGTTAAAGTGTTTGGTTAAGTAAGATAAGTCACTTCCATGCTATAAGAATTGTCAATAAAAGAATCTTGGAATAAGAAAGTGGTATCATACTTAATACAATTTGAGGATAAAGTGATATTAGAAACACTTGGTTCATATCAAGTGGTGTATGATTTCTAATCCATTTTTGGATCAAGTGGTATTAGATAAGGTTTGACAGGTGAATGCTTATAAGGAATAAACACAAGCGTGGTGAAAAAAAACTCAAGAGTTATAATCCATATATTGGTTCAAGGAGATTCACTAGAAGAGAAGAGATGGATTCACCAAGGAAAATATGTCCTTTTGAATCTAAAGATGATTTCTTAAATGGATTTAATCAGATGAAGGCAATGGGTTTTAATAAAATGAAGGTGATGGTGGAAGACATTTACAGTGAGAGATGATTACGAAAAGGATAAAGTTCTAGACAATTCAAGAAAGACAATGATCTTCCTCATTCTCCACCTCCTTCAAGACCTCATTCTTCGCCTCCTTACACACCTTTATCTCCTTCCACTTCTTCTCCCTCATCTCTGCGTTGGAAAATTGCTTCAAAAAATCCATTGTTAAAGTTGGATGTCAATTTTAACTTACCCAGGTATAATGGTGATCCTAATGCAGAGAAGATAAACAATTGGATTCGGCAAATGGAAGTTTATTGTCGTGTTCAACAGATTGATGAAGACGAGATAAATATTTAATGGGATTCTCTTCTCCTTGAAGGCACGTCCTTAATTTGGTGGGAAGGTAAACTTCAGGAAGGTATATAAAAGAGCGACAAGATTCTCTCTTCTTGGTCAAAATTCAAAGATGCATTAAGGAAACAATTTTATCCTTTGGCACATCGACAACAAGAAATTATGGAATAGAAATATTTGAGGCGAGGAAAAGTACTGAGTGTGCATGATTTTACTGAGGAGTTTAGGAAGAAAGCATTGGATTTAAATTTTTCATTACATTCTACATAAAACCTTCTGAAATACATTGGTGCTTTGCATAGTTACACTCTTCATACTCTTATTTTATTAAATCCCACTAATTTTGATGAAGTATGTGTTCAATCTGTACATATTGAATCTAGGGGGAAGGATGCTAATTTTTTTTCTTCCAAGGAGTTTTCTTAGCAAAAGGGAAGTAAGAACAAGGGAAAAGACAAACATGTAGCTACAATAAAGGAGGAAGAAGAAAATCTCACATGTACTCATTGCAAGAAAAGAGGACATGATGAAGATCATTGTTGGAAGTTGCATCTTGAATTAAGGCCTAAAACGTATGGAGGAAAAGGAAAGAAAAAGGTTTTTGTCACAATCCAACAATATTTGGGATCTGAATCAGGTGATGAGACACAAATCACAATTGTAGGTGTTTTGAATACAAGCAAGAATGTGTCTATGATGTCTGCAAAAGCAAGTGAAGGATACAATAATGAAATAGTCAAGTTATCTCATAGTCATAAAGTGTTTCAAAATTCTCCAAAGTTGCCACATGCAGGTCCATTACATGCAAGTGACAGGGATTTTGTTAGGGAGTGAAAGAATGTTGTTAGTTCATTATCAATACAATCTATATGTTCGCTACTAGTAGTGGAAAATATGAATGCAGATAGATGTGTAAGTTTGAGAATGATTTATTATGTTAGCAAAATTATTTCATCCTTTATCCTTGTTATTCAACTAATTGTAATGAGCCAAGTGGTCCAAGCATGGGGAATAGACACAAGACAAGTGGGGAGGCATCTCCCTCATTTAATGTAAACCGTTTAGAGGTCCAAAAGCCTCCCAGTGTTGAGGAATGGTCCAGGATGATCCAGAGACACTCACTAAGGTCCAGGAGGACCCATAACACTCATAGGGTTCCATAAGGGATCATAAATTCTCTAAATGTGATCGTCTTAAAATCTCTTGAAAATTCCATCAATGTGTAGAGATCGTCACAAGATTTCCAACGATGCAATTTTTTCCTCAAATGGATTTCGCATGCAAATGTTATGGATGTTCAAAGTTTAGGTCAAACATGGCAAAAGTCAACCCTAAAGAGACACGTGGAAGGCTCTAGGAGAGACATGTGGCAGGATCCCTGGTTGAAAAGTGGTAGCTCTAGATATTGACAAGTGACATTATATAGGTGATGTGACACATGATTGTTGGCAACTGATGTGGAAGATAGTACCTCCAAGTGGCCCAGTTACATGATGATAAGTGGAAAATATGGTCCAATCACAATTAAACATTTGGCACATAAGTATACCAACCAGGTCTTGACATGTGACAATCCTTCATTGGCTTATATTGGATTGGTTATTATTATGGTTTATATGTATATATATATAACCCACTTCCCATTTCAAAATCCACATAGGGTCAATGTGAATTGCAAATTTTAGAGCTAAGTAGAGAAGTTTGAGGTAAACTTCTTGGGCAAAATTAGCCTCTTTTGTATTTGCACAAATTTTCGTATAAAAAACACAAGTATTCTCATGAGCTAAAAGCTCTGCTCATGGTATTTTGAAGTCAAGTTTGTAGTCTTTTTGGGAGATATAGGGTATTTATAGTCATTGAAATTGGTTTTCTGAGACAAATTTGATTGTGATAGTCTTACAACTCATTTGTAAGCTAGTTTTAAACAAATTTGGGATGTGTGAGCTATAAGAGAGCCATTGGGCACTTCTATGAGAAGTATCTAGTGTTTATAGTCATTGGATTTGATTTTTCAGATGGTTCCATATTCAACATTTGTAATCGTAATTGAGCAACTTGTAAATTCCTTTTATTGTACTTTGTACTTTAAGCATTTGAGCTTATTATTACTTTCATGTAATTCCACATTTTATTATGTAGGATGGATTGTGCAAGTTATGTTAAAGTGTTTTGTTAAGTAAGATAAGTCACTTCCATGCTATAAAAATTGTCAATAAAAGAATATTGGAATAAGGAAGTTGTTTCATACTTAATACTATTTGAGGATAAAGTGATATTAGAGACACTTGGTTCAGATCAAGTGGTGTATGATTTATAATCTATTTTCAGATCACCACCAGTTATTTATTCTCCCCAATCTGCACAACTGAAGGAATGTACCCCCTTCATTGCTCAAAGTCCCTGAATTTTTACCATTCATTTATCATGGCTTCCAATGCACTAGTTTGGCTAGGAATCTCTTAGCTAGGACTTCAAGAACTCATGGTTGCTTCAGGAGTGCTCACAATAGCCTTCATAAGTCTCTTGATCCATTTCCTCAACATGAAAACTCATTATAGGATCATGACCCATTTTATAGGAACACATGTCTCTCTCTCAACATAATACATATCCAAACCATGGATGCCTTCAAGCATAACATGGTTATTTCTCTTCCTAGAACTTTGCTTCCTCCAAGATGCCCAAAATCTGCATGTAGAAACTGTCTACTTTTATGCATACAAATTTTCTTCTCTTTCCCTTGATTTCTTGACTTACACTCTTCCCAAAGATTATTGTAATTCAAATCCATTCTCCCAATAACTATGGCATGTGACTCCTCAAACCCACCCTCTTACATGAGTTTAATGATTGGCTTTCGGAACACTCAATAATAAAATAAAAGGTTATAAATAATGATAATAATTCAGGAACGTGGGTTGGATTAATACCCATGAATAACCCCCCCTTGGACCCCTATCTCTTGTGGAATCATATCCCCCCATTTTTTTCATCACTCTCGTATTGCAACCAATGATTACTTCTTTTATTAATCATTTAAATGTACATAATATACAATTTCCCCAGACCATATTAATCAATACACGCTCTTTTCCCCAAATATACTATCTCACCATCCTAAATTGGGATGTTACATCCCCCCCCCATCTGTTTTCACTTTTCTTAGTGCACAACACCATACAATATTCATACAATTACAATTTAAGTTCTCTGGCCATGAATCAACATATATGCTCTCCATCCTAATCTCACAGAGGAATTATAGACTAAATACAAATAAATAGGCACTATGAAACCAAAAAACATAAATTCACAGGCTCTCCAACCCCAAAACATAGATACATTGGCACTTCAACCCCCCCCCCCAAAAACAACCATACATAGGAACTTTGGCCCCAAAACATAGATACATAGGTACTCCATCGCCAAAACATGGATACATATACCACTATCATTATCCTATATCTCTCTCGATTTCCACCATCTCTCTTCCTCTCGACCTTCCAAACCCAAATAGTGTATCTTGTTGACTGCTCTCAATCCATCATGTTGTACGATTATTTTAGCAGGGATAACCCAAGGAACATGCCCCCTTCACTATCCTCAATCCATTGGGATGCACTATCATTTATCAAGGTCTCTCTAGCACAAGTAACTAGGAATCTCACTGCTTGGATCTCAAGGGACTCACTGCTAGGAAGAAATAATAGGAACTAACCAACAACAACCTTGTTTCTCCAGTGGAACTCATGCATCAGTTCACTCTTTAGGACTAACAACTTGGTTATTTGACAGTGTAACTCCCACATAGGATTTCACTCTACAATCCTGATAACCTTGTTCTTCTGCAATCCTGACAACTTGCTTCTTCTCTTCTTTTCTTGAGTTTTGCTTTATCTCTTTACTCACCTTTTAGGCTCAGTCATCCCTTTCATTGTTATATAGTTTCTCATGTGATCCTTACTTTTCCAAGGTGTTATTGAGAATGTGTATAACAACTCGCTGCTAGACTTCTACTAGCAATCTATGACCTATGTAAATCATTCCATTTGCATCATATGCATATAGTCAATATGAGACATGGTCACACAATTTTCATTTATAAATTTTCAAATCTATTTTATATAGGAAAACAAAATCTTCCAAGCATGAGCTTCTTCCTCATTATCTTTGGATTGTTCATTAGCAGGCATCATTATTCTTTATGGGATTACATTCTTTCCATATCCAAGACAATTCTCCTTGCAAGTTTCTTATTTTTTACTCAACCAAAAAGATTGTTAGCAATTCTAAATTAGAAAGTTTCAAAACTATTTTATATAGGAAAATAAAATTTCCCGTGAATGATATTTCTATTCATTATGTTTGGGTTGCACAGCAACATGCATCAGTATTATTCATGGGCTTACATCCATTCCATATGCAAGACCATTCTCCCTACAATTTTCTCAATTTTAACTCATCCAAATAGATTGCCAGTACTCATGCACATTTTCAGCAGTTCATGAAATGATATTAGAATTGTATTTTTCCATCAATTCAATAATTTCCAGCCATTATTCACATTAGAAATGAAATTCAAACATTAATGATATATATATAATGAAACTATAATTCATTGTACATGCATTATCAACACACTAAAATTTCCATAATGAAACCAAACATTACCCATAAATAAAACCAAAGTGCCCATACCAATGGTCACATCTACACAATGCATCCTTGAATTGACTCTGGAATACCATATGTACATGTCATGTATTCCACCATGTGAGTTGGAAGGTATAACAAATGCCTCAATACGTCATCCCAACCCTTCCCCATTTACCTATCCGATCATTTGGATACCTTCCTCTTCAACCCATACACAACACTAGAAATATAATTATCTTAGTGCTCTCTCATGTCGAAAAAACGGTTGCAGCCCAAACATCAGTTATACATAGGAAACAAATTATGCACTTTCATGGCGCTATATCCCTTACATTTCCAAACACATCATGGTATCACACATGACCACATATAATGGCATCCATTGCTATAATAGTACTCAAGAGTAATGTCTACTAACTAAACTTGGTTATGATCTCTAAACCAACACAACACAATATGTAATTAAATTTATCATGAATGCATTAAAGCAACAATAAGTTTTGTATACTCAAGGCCCTTAGCCTTTACATCAATTTTAAATATTTGAAAATTTAGCTAAGGGAATTCTTACCTCGGTTCCCTTCAACATTTATACATCACAACAACCCCAAATGCATACCTGCATGGCTATTATTGCATTAATTGATGCCACCTAACCAACTGATATTGTTTTTCCAGCTTGTAGGCTCCCTTCATTGACCTATTTATCAACATCTTACCATCCTCATTCATTTTCACATGGATGGCTATCATATGCAACAACATCATCAACATCTTCAAGCATGTTATAAAACATTTCTTGGATACACAATCCATCATTAATTTTATTCAACATCACACCATCGTTAATTCATGTATCTATATCAACAAACTACTCTGAGTCTACAAGAATGCCACAAGCATGTTCAGGAATATCCATATGGACAAAAACACATCAATATCATCTAAGCATTAAATTGTATCATGCCCACTTCATGCACATGCATTTTATCATTATTATATGCATTAGGCATCACTTCCATTATGCACTCTAATGCATAATTATTTCAATTTTATTTATTTATTTTATTTATCCTTGGAATCCAGCTAATTCCTTCACACAATATTTTCAAGTCTACGTTTTTGACACTCTATGTAAGTTTTAACAGTAACTGTGCTCCTCGCATTGAATTTGACCCTTATCCTAAAAAACATGTAATTTTCATTTTCTGGAAAATCAAAGCATAATTGGCTAGTGTCTCTCTCTGGAAATTTATAGCTCTCAACACTTCTCACAAAACCCAAAAGTTTCATCTCAATCTGACTTAATCTACTCCAATTATCGCAAAAATACATTTTTGGTGTTATACTTGTTTTGTTTTAAAACTATAGGACAATTTTGCTTGTGTGGTATCCTTCTTTACTTCTCCCTTTTTGAATATCTCATGTGCATCACTTATGTATCATGCAAAAATATTTAGAACATGTCAAATTCATAATGAGAAGCTCCAAGATTTAGTGCATGCCCTATGTATAAATATTTTGTGCACAAATTTTTATACCGCACACCAATATCCAATGCATGCAACTCTCTATATCACACACCAATATTTAGCGTGTGAAATTTTTTAGAACGTGCATCAATATCCAATGTGCATGAATTTTTTATACCACACACCAATATCCAGTGCCTGCAACTTTTATACTGCGCACCCATATTTTGTTCACA
The DNA here is from genome assembly GCA_010110895.2 of Picea sitchensis. Classification (NCBI taxonomy): domain Eukaryota; kingdom Viridiplantae; phylum Streptophyta; class Pinopsida; order Pinales; family Pinaceae; genus Picea; species Picea sitchensis. The sequence goes on from SNQJ01S0177692.1 coordinate 13,958, forward strand.
CAATTTTTATATCACAGACCGATATCTAGTGCACGTGAATTTTTATACCATGCACCAATATCCATTATGTGCAACTTTTTATACCACACACCAATATCCAATGTGCATGAATTTTTATATCGTGCACCAATATTTAGTCTGTGCGACTTTTTATACCATGCACCAATATCCATTGTGCGCAAATTTTTATATAACACACCAATATCTAGTGTGTGTAACCCTTTTTTATACCGCACACCAATATCTAGTGCACACAAATTTTATGTCGCACACCAATATATAGTGCACACAAGTTTTACGTCATGCACCAATATCGAGTGCACACAACTTTTTATATTGTGCACCAATATTTAGTGCATGTAACACTGATTTTGAACTGCATAGTGCCAATATTTAGCGCATGCACTACGCACCATAGTGACCATCATGAAAAAATCCCAACTCACATGTCTAAGACATATTTTTTTTCTTGGAGGTCGAAATGACCCCTCCATAAAAACCATTATAAGTGTGATTTTGACTTGATTTTGCATAGAAATTTGCGAATTTAACTCAAATTTTACC
>SNQJ01S0177693.1:0-19776 GCA_010110895.2 Picea sitchensis
AAACCCAGGTTTATCACAGACCCAAGATAAACTTGATCTATCAAGACCGAGCCAAACCCTCAACAACAAAGGCGCCCCTTTGAAGCCAAAAACGAGCTCTGATACCACATGTAAGTTTTAAATCTGTGAAGTAAAGCAATGCATATAGATTCTTAAGAAAAACAAAATTTAATCAATGGCTCATACACAGAGATTTTATACCGGAAACCCTCAACCGGGAAAACCTTTCTTATATTCATTATTCGAATATCACCATTCACCATATAATATATACAATGTTTTTAGGTATTCCGTAGATACCAAAACCCTAATCCCTTAATCCGAGATTAATTTAGGGATCGTCAGATGCAGTTGTCGAATCTGACGCGCCCACACACACACATGCAAAGAATATAACACATACCCAACATGAAAGTAATGATGTTGTTCCATATGTTGAGCTTCTATGTGTGTCACATAAGGTCTAGATCTACACAAATATGGTGTCCATTTTTTATCCCGTGTCTCAAGGGTTGGTAAATGGAGCTTGTGCATTGATCCATTATTTTGTGTATAAAGGGGGAGATTGTTCGTAACAAGTCATACAGGCTACGAGGTTGATGCAATTTTAGTGGATGGAGCTTATGGCAATGGTCTTGCATCTTAGCTATACTTAAGTTGTTGTGTCTCTACATGGTCGTTGAAAAGACAATGAATTACTTGTCACGCATTATATTTGTTGAGGAGTTGTGAGTATATGTAAGAAGTTTTCAATAAGGAGTCAAGATTGCTTGAAGAGAGTTGTGGTTGATAGACAATCATAGGCAATGGCTATGGTTAACTGTTGTGTGCTAGCCCTATGTAAGACTTGAGGGACAAGTGTTGGTAGAGAGTGAGAGCATATGTTGCACTGATTATCTCTTGGAATCGTTGATGGAGTTGTTTGCACATTTAGGGGGAGTTCATCAAGAAGTTAATTGGGTTGTGTACCCGAAGGACATTCTACTAGACCAACGCTTACAATGATTAAGTACTCATGTATTCCGGTGGATGGTTGTTCCTTTATATGGACTTCTACAAATTGATAATGTCTACAAGAATCAAGTCCTTAGTCGAACCAAAAATCAAAGTTTCTTGATAAGGAGGATGTGTTGTAAAGAATTAGACGCTAATCAAAATGTGACTAGCTAAGATTGACACAAGTAGTCCTTTAAGGGGGAGTGTTGGAATTGATACCTCCTACTTGCATTATTAATGTGGGATATTTGATTATCACAAACTTTGATACACTAACAAAGCTTGTGATTTTTAATATATTGGGAGATAGAATTTAACTCTACATGTTTATCCTAAAACAAAGCTTGATGTAAATATGTAACATTATTTTTTATTACCAATGCATAATTCAATACAGTTTTAATGTGTGGAAACAATTTCTATTTGTCTATATATATATTTTTTTAAATAAAAAACAACAGTTCATATATCTATTCAATTGTCATATTATGATCAATTGTTTTTCCAATATCTATTTCTAAGATGGAAGAAATTTTCAACAAACTGGGTGAGTGATCTGAAAATGAAAACTCCATACACACAGTCGAGCACGACATTCTCTTTGCGAAAAGGGTTCAGATCCGAAAGGACTCAAACTTAATTTTCAATGCCTCTACCCTAGATTTATACGCGGCTGTAGGTTCTCCAACGGAAACCTCCACTGTACTCGCTTGAGATTTAAATGCGTTTGTTCCTCCCTGTAGTCCATTCATTTGAGATTTAAAGGCTCTCCTAGCTTCTCCCACTGAATCCTCCACTGTACTACTCACTTGAGATTTAAAGGCCCTCCTAGCTTCTCCCACTGAATCCTCCACTGTACTAGTCACTTGAGATTTGATGGCCCTCGTATATTTTCCGACGGACTCCTCCACTCTACCCACTTGAAGGCTAAGAGCTTCGTTCATATTGTTCTCCGCTCCTTCAACAGCCTTACCGGTGTAATCTGCATTTGCTAGGTCGTCTTGGTCTGTAGCATTGGTGCTCACATCCAAAGATTCTTTCATGGGATTTTCAACGGCCTTATCTGCATCTGGTAAGTCCTCATTTACAGCATCAGGGCTCACTTCCAAGGACTCTTTCATGACATTTTCAATGGCCATGAAAGATGCATCTGGTAACTCCTCATTTACAGCATTAGTGCTCACTTCCAATTCTTCAGGTGCCTGCGCTTCAGCGCCATCTGCCAGGTTAGTGTTCACCTCCAATACTTTAGGTGCCTGTGCCTGCGCCTGCGCTTTAGGGGAAGACATGAAGAGTTTTTTGCTGCACAAATTGCTAAACCATGCGAGGATGTAAAGAGGGAAGGCTAGGGAACGGATGGAGAGTGGTAAGGCTACGGAATCTTCGTGGGACTCCGACTCCGGCTGCTGCACATATAGATTTAGAAAAGTTGTGCAATCCAAAATGAATCAGAAAATTTCACAATTAAGCTGTTCAATAAAGAGATGGGCATGTTTACAGTAATAACAACATTGAAACTAAGGCTGATCGTTACCGTAGATGTCGCAGTGGGAGATTCTTCCGTAGATCGATCAATTAAAGAGACTTCTCCGGACTCTCCAGTGCTACTTTGTTGGACATTGGTAACCTTTGCCTCATAACTCTCGGCCTTTTCAGATGCTTCGATGCTCGGATCATCAACTCATAACTCTCGGCCTTTTCAGATGCTTCGATGCTCGGATCATCAATGATTTTCTCAGCAGATGCACACACTTCGTTTCCAACGCCATTGGCATCGACAATAGTTTCCAACGCTGATTTCTCAGCAGTCTCGGCTGATTCAGCCAATGCTGAGACTTCTGAATTATTAATGTTAGCCATGAAAGACCTCTGAATCGCAGTAATACCCATTGAGGATGCCGAGAATGAATCGTTGTATACAATGAGAGGGAAGGCAGAGATAGAAATGATCAGATCGAGGGAATAGAGCGTAACCTCTCAGCCTGTCTGCCAGCCGTTGTTGTGACCCACAGCCAGTTGGCCATCTCTCCATGTAATTCCAACATATCTAAACGCACCTGCAAGTTATTAAATATTTTCTCCCAAGTCAACCTTGTGAATCATGCATGGGATAAATTATTTAAAATCGTTAGATTGGATGATATTGATTTATGTTTTAGTAACGGTTGGAAGAATTTAACTGCAAACTAAAACATAATTGCTTAAAACTACATATACCACAATAAAGTGGTGTAAAGCTACTTATGTTAGAAGCAAAGCTGTTAATATATATATATATATATATATATATATACATTACTTAGCTATTATATCTATATATGTAGTTTTTGTTTTTATTTTATAGTATTTAGCTATTTTATATATGTATGTAGTGTGGTGTGTGGATTGTTGTAGTTAATTTTTTTTGGTGGTTATATTATTTATTATTTCAAATTTAATTGCAGAAATTACTGATTTGTAGATTCGAGTGGTTAAATCTGTATAATCTAAGTGTATCAGACACTAAATGAATCCATTTATATATTCATAAATGCAATTTAAACAATAGAAAATTGTGATGTTTAACATAATACAAAAACTTGAGGAAATGTTCGTGATTCAGCGATTTGATGCCCTCTATATATCTCTCTCATATGAGAGAGATGCATCAAATCTCTTGAGATGGCTATATATACTCCACATATTGAGTATGGAAGGAATTGCACATCTCCTCATAGTTAGTCCACTATTAGAAGAATAAGCTTCAAAAAAACAGTTATTGTGTCTCCAGCCCCCACACTCATTGGTATAGTCATCAATCTTCTTATGCCATGATATCATTCTCATGGCAAGGAGTCCCCACTATCTTGAAAACCAACTAAAAAATCCCTCAAGGATTTCGTTCACATGGATATGACCATTACTGATAAGACCAAGGTCATGATTATTAAATCCAATAAGATCCCTATGATACCTTCGTATATGAAAAAAAACATCAACTTGGAGGAGGTGACTTTATACAAATATCTTGAATTGATATTCACCACCAGCTTAATTAAAATTATAGCATTGAGAAAAAATGATTATTGGGGATGGAAAACTTCTTGGCCTCGTTTGAAAACAATTGTAAATCACCAATTTTGGAGTTGAGATAAAAAGAAACTAATCTTTGAGACTCTTGTTACACTGCTATTCTTATGGATGTGAAGTATATCGAGTATCTCTCGAACTCGAGAAAGATAGAAAGCAAATACAAAAGAATTTTATAACCCTTATAATCTCAAAATTAAAGGAAATACCTCATCCCATCCCTCCTCAGAAACTTTTAGCCTCCCATTAGAGAGTATACAAGGACTAGATACCTAATGTATAAGAACAAGTTAAACAACATGGAAGCACAAGAGGCTACCTAAAATTACAGCTTCCAAATCAAGTCATATAACCACCATCGACTTAAGTGAGGATGGTATAAAGATGCCCAATCTTACAAACTATTGGGAATAATGGAAGAAACCATTTTGCGCACAAAGAGATACTATTAAAAAAAACGCCAAATCAAAAATTTAAGAAAAAATGTGGTGTGATAAAAGAGTTAGAGGAAAAAAACAAGGTATTATAAAGATGTAATCAACCCTAATCTAGAAGATCAAAATTATCTTATGTACTGCATAAGTGTAAAAAAGAAAAAAGCATTGCTAAGATAAGAACAAATTCCCACGAGATCCATAGTGAAACCTGAAGGACAACAATTCCTAAACCATGGATGAGGTAAAAGAGTGTCACCTTGTGACACTAAGAAGATTGAAGAGAAAAGCACTTTCTCTTAGATTGTCCACCCCATACCCATATTAGATCTAATTTAAAAAATAATCACATTCTACCAACATTCCTAACCTCTTGACTCAACAAAGTATGGTGATCTTGAAAGCTTCTAATGCTTTTCGAGCACAGAAACAAAATTCTAAAGAATCACAAGTAATCACTTACCCTCTTAAGGTTCGATAGACCAATTAGGTCTTAGTGAACGTTAATCATCATCATCATTATCATCATCATCATCATCATCATCATTATCATCATCATCATCATCATCATATATATATATATTAAGCATTGAAGGAATTACATATATCTTTAGTATGGAGAAGTAAAAAGCACATTGAAATTAATTTTTTTTATTAATATTTTTTAAATGCTACATGTCAACTCCATATTAAACATTGAAGGAATTATACATCTTTGTCATTTTGAGAAGGAAAAAAGACTTAGCAACCAAATAATAATTTTTTTATTTTCAATTATTCTCTTTCTTTGTTTAACTCTTTCTATATAGAGTTGATATAGAATTATTTTATTTGAGGTAGATATTGAAATATTTTATTTACTCTTTTCTATATAGAGTTGATATATAATTATTTTATTTAGGTAGATATTGAAATATTTTATTTATGAATTACATTGAAATATTTATTGTTATCAATATATATTTTTTAAATGTTATCTATCAATTTCATATTTACAATCAAAGGAATTACACATCTCACTCATACTTGACTATAAACACAACTAATTTTTGTTATATTAAATAAATATCTTTTAATTAATAAAAAAAATTGATTTTAACATATTTTATTATTTACTATTTAAATAACAACTTAACTTATAATTTTTAAATTATTAAAGTTTGAGAAAACAAAATAACAGTAATTTAATTTTTTTTTTTTAACGTGGATACACCTCACCATATAATAATAACAATAAGGGTTGAAACTTCTCAACAAAAGCAGTAATAAAACACACACATTCAAAGATAAAGTCTACGAAAGTATACATACCCTACCCTCCCTCTCGATTTGAACCTGTGAGTTCTTAAGAGAAAACACATGTTCTTAACCATTAGACCCACTCACATTGTATTGCAATAAGATACACTTGTGTTGTGAAGTATAAAATTTTTGGGTATATAAGAACTTTGTTTACATGTATTTTTAATGAGAAGAGTGATTGTTTTAGTTATTAATATTTAAAATATTTTTAAAACAAATAATATATATATATATATGATATATCTTCTGCACCGACCTCCCTGCACGTTTGCTTTTCCACTGAAGCATTCGTAGATCTAATTAATGTCCAAATATACGTGTCAATATGTATCTTGAAAAGATATATCAAATCCCTAATCGAACACGTCTTTTTATATTTTTCCATTTAATTATTTAAGATACCCCATTTTTATTAGCTTAAAAATGATTTAGCGTGTATTTTGTGGATTTTGGCCGTGTAATAGATTTAAAAGACGTTTTCTTTATTGCAAGTTTGCACAACGACCCGCTCCTCTACCTTCTATTTTTGTAGTATTATTTAGAGGGCTACCCGCCGACCCCGCGCAATAAGTCGGTGCACGATAAGCACTGGAAAAAATGAAGTTATATATATTCTTTAAAAATTTGGTCACCCCAAGGAGTTGAAGTATGCATTTAACGCATTTAACAGCCAGTCACATAGTGCAATAGCCAATGGTTGAAAATATGATTAATGGTTTTAATGAAATTATATAATGAAATTATAAAATAAATAATTTTTTAATAAAAATTATAATTACATTAAGATTTGATTAAAAAAATTATAGAAAAAAAAAGAATAGAATAAAGTTTTTACAAAATTTTGTTTTTACACACTTAATTAAGTTTGTTTTATATTTAATTCAAAATTTTGTTTTTACACTTAATTAAATTTGTTTTACCTTTAACCTTTTGTCATGAGTATTTAGTAAATTAAAATATACACATATATCATTTATATCTTTAAATTCATTCAACATGCACAATGTTATTGAGGCCACATAAGGATTAAATCATAGCATACAATGTTATTGATACCATAATATACCTAACCTAAGATACTTTATGGTATTATGGTATTGATTATGTCATGCTTATTTGATCTTGTAACAAAGTTTGGGTGTCCATTTAGTAAAGCTCATTGAAAGTGATTAAAAGAGTGAACAAAGTTTGAGTGTTCATTTAGTAAAGCTCATTAAAAGTGGTTAAAAGAGTGAAAGTATTGATTCGTTGGACTTCAGTCATATATTTTTAGATTTCACATGGTGCTCTTATGTATAGATTGGTATGCATTTTCCTAAGCAATCTCACTTCTTTGTATTGGACCATATACTCTTGGACTTCACAAGGTGGAATCTCCTATAGGTTTAGACCTTCCTATGAAATGTGATGATTTTTTAAATCCTCTATGTTTATAATAAATAATGCAGAATTGTGGTACTTCCCCTCATTTTGAGGGCTCAACATGTTACTTATCGGAATATAACTTGGATGTGGAGGATAACATTCCATCCCACAACCACACAGGCTAGACTCAATTGACATTGTGTGGTTGTACTATGTGTATATCTATTTAGTTTTGGTTCAAATTTTTCTTGAGCATTTTTTTTGTTGTAAATAAAAGTTTTGATATTACCTTATGATAGCATAGTCATACATATGTTCAGGCCCTAACGCGTGGCCTGTCAACTGTGGAAACTAGACCAATGCCAGGGCCATGTGTCATTGTCTTACAGATTTCAAAATCATAGAGATGAAGATCTCAAAACTAGAGCTATTACATACATACCAGATTGCATCCTGCCTACCCTAACTGAAAAAACTAAATCTAGACATAGACATTAAAAAATAAATCAAGCTCCTGGGGTGTTTGGATCCCCATCACCCCGAGGAAGAGAGTACTAGGTAACAACAAATGGATAAGGTTGTCGACATGCTGAGCATCACTGGCTGTTGACTGAGTCAGAGAGAGAAACCATAAAGACATTTAGTCGTCGGTTGAGAAATTCCACTTCGAAAAGCAGATCTGCCACGTCCCTTCGCAGGTCAAACACCAACTGAAGATGGTCTGCAGAGAGGCCTAGTTGAGGAGGAGCCTCATCTGGTGTGTTAAAATGTGGAACTACCTCAAGTATCTGAGTTGGGATCTTGTTGCCTCTTCTTCGATCATGGCTCTTCCCCAATTATCTTCCTGAGAATTGTTGTGTAATCTTGGACTCCTTACTCTATTAGTCGAAGGAAGATGTTCAATAGGGGGAGGAAGGGAAACAAGGATCTAAGGATTGGGAGGTGGGGATAAGAGGGGCTCTTCCTCAATTAAAATCGGCCCCCAATTCTCTGTCGAGGGCTATGGATTAGAGGGGGCATTTGTCACTGGAGGGGGGGATGTCGATAAGGAAGGAGAGTGGGTTAGAGGAGCTGGCTGGGAGAGATTCCCTCTAAGGGATAAGTAGTTGAAGTAGGTTGCGCCTCTACTAGTTCTACCTTGTTCATGCGGCATATCACAGAGGGGGAAAGAAGGAGATTCAAAGAAGAGTGTCTCAAAGCTTATTAACACATGCGAAAAGTCGACAAGCGAAGCAAAAATGGAAACCATAACAAAAAAATCAGTGCCATACTGGGAAATAATCCTATTGTCGAGCTGGGGCCCTACCATTAATCCTGAATAGACAATCTCCTCTGCCATATGATGCAGCCCCCCTTCCCTCTTGGGGTTCTGCGACGTCCCGGTCTAGGATATTCCTTTCTTCTGAGTCGGATCAACTCTTCGGGCTCCTGATTGAACCCAAAACAATTATACACAGGCCCCTTTCCTTCTGTGTGCAGGTTCTGACCGACCCTCGGGCTATCCCTGTGTGCTTCCAAAACATTGAGTTTCAGGCGCTAGCCCTTTTTCCATTAGCCCCTTCCTCCATATGGCCCTGAGCTATGACCTTACAAAAATATGTGATTGCGGGAGCGAGCAAGAGTGGTTTTAGACCAACCCTCTTTTCGCCCTGCAATCCACCTCCATCTGCCATGTATCCCTTTGCTAAAACCATGGTTCCAATTGCGGCCTGCTCAAGGAGAATTAATGTCTGGGCGTGTCCTGGCCCCACATTCCTCCCCATCCGTCGATCTCTTGCTTTCGACGATGATCTGTGATCAGCGGATGCTATCTATCCTCCTTGTTTCCTCCTTCTACGCACGATCCCAGATCTCCACGATCTGTCGACACGTATCTCTCATTCAAATCAATGACTGCTGTTGATTCCGGCTCTTCGTGCTTCGGGAGTTTCAACTCTCAACCTTTTCTTCCTTCTTAGCAGCTATCTTCCGGAGTGAAAGATCTGCTGACACCTATCTCCCTGAATCTACGTTCAGGATCTCCTTCGCGAGTTCGACCTTTGGGAGTTTTAGTTCTCAAACTCTTGTTTCTTCCGGAGAGATTTCTCTGAAATGACAGATCGTCTGCCACACATCCTCTTTGTTGGAGAAATTTATATTTTTGACACACTAGTTCAGTGGGAGTTAACTGACTAGTTCTATTTTAGACTTTCTATTTTTACCATCACTATTATGGATGCATGCATTCCTAAGGAAAGCTAATTGCTTGATTGTTTTTCTTAATTATGCAATGTTTTTCCCTATATACGAGTGTATTCCACTCATTCCTTATATCATATTGATCATGATCTATGTATCAATCATCAGCTCATTGGAGTAGTGTGAATATATTTTCTCATTCTTCCATATTGAATCTCTCTTCCTTTATTGCTAAGCTTTGTTTGTACTTGCTTTACCTAGATCTCCTGTGCAGGTTTCCATGAAACATTGACATGGTATCAGAGCTATGTTGTTTGGAGCAAGCCAGACAAGCCAAAGAATAAGGAAAATCGGGGTTTCGACGAGCTGAATCCATGGTCGTACCTTTCAACATTTATTCCTCCCAAAAGATTACTTTTTGGAGGAAACGACCCAAAAGAAAGTAAATTGGCCCATTTTGGAAGTGGGTTTTCAACTGTTTGGCGAGATTCCTCACCATTTTCTCAGAAAGTAAGCCGCAAGATAGCCTCCTGAAACTGATACGAATCCGTGGCCGTACATTTCTACATTCATTGCTCCCAAAATATTACGTTTTGGAGGAAACGACCGGCATGGAAAGTAAATCAACCCATTTTGGAAGGGGGTTTTCAACAGTTTGGCGAGATTCTTCGCCGTTTGCTCAGAAAGTAAGTCGCAAGACCATCTCCTGAAATTGATACGAATTTTCACTTAAAGTGCCCTTTTTGCTGTGATTTCTTAATTTTTCACTTGTAGATTGAGAGTAAATTTTTAGGGGTTATTAGAAACAGTGGGAGAGATGGATAGGACAATTTTTATACAGTCAAACTTGGTGGTAATCCTCACACCATACAATTATTTTGATTGGAAGCCTAAGGTAGGATTCCAACTCAGAAGGAAAGGATTGTATAATTTGATGATGGCGACATAAACATAACCTACATCAGCGATTGAGAAGATGAGATGGGCGAACAGTAAGGATGAGGCCACATGACTACTTCTTGAGTTAATCTCCACTGATTTATGGTTTCATGTTGCTACATGCAAGACTCCAAACGAGATCTAGACCACCTTGGAAGAACTCTTTGGAAAGCAGGATGAGATGCAAGGTCATATGCTTGAGGTAGAGTTGAATACCTTAGGCCCTAAAAGTTTTGATAATATATAAGATTTTTTTACTAAATTTAAATCTTTTCTATTAAGCTTGGGTGAATGTGGTATTGATAAGTTTACATAAGAGAAACAACTTATTCTAACAATCTTGGCCAAGATAGGACCATAATACGCTGCATATGTCTCCAATTTCCATTCCGACATATGTCTTTTTGGAACAAATTGGAAAATCCCTACGTTGGCTCAGTTCATTGAGTCTCTTACACAAGAGTAGAAAAAAATCATACAAATAGGTCTCATGAAATATCCCAAAGCACATGCACTCACCATGCATGATGGAAAATGGTCATCCAAACAGAATGGGAAGGAGGGATATTCCAAACCCTTCAACGATTCCTCAGGTTCTAGAGACTCTTTAGATTCCAAGAAGAAGAAGAAGAAGGGAAAACAATGCACTTACTGCAATAAACCGAATCATGAAGAATCCACATGCATGAAGAAACAGATCGATCTTATGGCACATGCACTTCAACATAACAAATTTGGAAACTTCATTCTAGAGGGAGTCAAGAAGTAGAAGGAAGAAGATCATGCTCCTAAGAAAGGTAATCATCATGATCTGGTTGCAATTAATTCCTCATCTAATTCATGGATTATAGATTCTCATGCATCCCATCATATGGCATCGAAAGAGGAAGTTTTCTCTTCTTTGAGTCCATGCTCAAGACCCCTATTCTCATGGGGGATGACACTCTAGTAGTAGTAGCAGGAGAAGGGAGAGTGGAACTCCACAATGGAATTTTTGAGAATGTTTTACATGTTCCAAAGCTTTCCATGAATCTGCTCTCAGTTTATCAGATCACTCAGAAAGGTAAACAGGTTGAATTTACATCAGATTTAGTTTCAATAATTGACATGCATGACAATTCCATCATTGCAATTGGTGAGGTGGATCACAAGTCAAGGTTGTATAAATTCACTAAGTTTTATGACAATGACTCTTCTATTCTACTTAAACATAAGGAGAGTACTTTGCATGCACCTCTAGTGCAACATGCATATACTCTTGTTCTTCCATCAGTTTTAGAAATCAGAGATGATTCCATACACTCAGATTCTGTACATGGAAATAAGTAGGTAGTACAACTAGATAATAAGCCAACACCGAAGCTTCACCAGATGCCCAACAAGGCATAGACCACACTTCAAGCAACAAACAACCTTGCAGGGAATCCATTGGATTCAAGGATGACTCAATCTCAACATGAGGAGCCTTCTCATGAACTTTTAGCTTCAGAACTTGCGATGCTCATGCATTGCTATATGGTTCAATCTACTGATCCACATACCTACAATAGGGTTGTGGGAAATCCATTATGGCAAGCAGCCATGCAAAAGGAGTATGACTCACTCCTAAAGAATCATACTTCACATTTGGTTCCACTTCCACCAGAAAGGAATATTTTCAGGTACATATGGGTCCACAGGATCAAGAGGTATAAGGCCCGACAGGTTGCCAAAGGACTTCATCAGATCCATAAATATTTCTACATCTTCACGAAGACTTTCAGTGAGCAGAAGTTTCAGACTTTGCAGGATCATCTTGCAGTGAAGAACACAGTTTCCTAGCAGATGTCATTTTCTTCTTTTGATACATTATGTTTTGAGGGGGGGTTTTGTTCCCACGTGGTTTTCCCTCTTTCCTCACTTTTATTCAGTGTTCATTAGTTGCATTGTACATGAGTACCTAAAATGGCTTAGTAGTCGGGATTCATTTTTTACTCCGTAGTGATGTTCAAGGGGGGTGTTGGAGAAATTTCTATTTTTGACACACTAGTTCAGTGGGAGTTAACTGACTAGTTCTATTTTAGACTTTCTATTTTTACCATCACTATTATGCATGCATGCATTCCTAAGGAAAACTAACTACTTGATTGCTTTTCTTAATTATGGAATGCTTTGCCCTATATATGAGTGTATTCCACTCATTCATTGTATCATATTGATCATGATCTATGTATCAATCATCAGCTCATTGGAGTAGTGTGAATATATTTTCTCATTCTTCGATATTGAATCTCTCTTACTTTCTTGATAAGCTTTGTTTGTACTTGCTTTAGCTAGATCTCCTGTGCAGGTTTCCATGAAACACTGACACTCTTCAATTGACGATTATGCTCCCGCTTCGGGATTTTGGCCTCCTCAACCAAATCGACGGTCCTTCGACCTCCTCCTCGATCAACGATCGGGATCTCGTTCGGGACTTTGGTGCTTTCACCCTCTATTTTCCTCCGGAGTGCTCCGTACCCAGAATTCCATATCTGGCGCCACGCGTCCTCTTTCAAATCAATGGCTGTCGTCCACTTCGAGAGTTTAGCTTTCGGCGATTTCAAATCTCAACAACCTCAAACATCCAGAGTGTCGGATCCTTTGACACCTATCTTTCTCTGATCCAATGACTATCCAACGGAGTGAATCTCCATCCTCTACGCGTGCCCTCGCAGATCAATGATCCACGTTCCTTCTTTTGGATCGCTTCGGCTGTTTGGGCTTCGACGATCTCAAACTTTCGTCCTTCACGTTCTCCTAGAGTGTTTTCACCCGGATGTCATGATCTTTCACCACGTGCCCTTCTGGATCCGATGGTCCAGATTCTCTTCGGCTCTTCGGCTATTCGGGCTTTGGGAGTTTCAAACTCCTATGAACTCGTTTCTCCCGTAGTGATTTCACCTGAAGCACATGATCTCTTGACACGTGTCTCCCCCTTGATCTGACGACCTCTATCCGCTTCGTGTCTTCAGGTTTCAGGAGTTTTAACTCTTGCGCACTCGTTCCTCCCAAAGTGCTTTCACCCGAAAACTCAGATCTTTCGCCACCTGTCTCCCTGGATGATGGACGGTCCCTGTTCATTTTGGGACTTCAATACTTTGATGAATCCACTCTCCTGGGCACACAAGGGTTAAGTCTTATGCACTTACCTCCAGATCCAACGGTTGCTGGTCCTCTGCACTCAAATCCAATGAATTGGGTATGTTCCTCTCCTCTGCGCTTCCTTCGTTCACTAGACATAGATATAACGGTCCAAGCTCCCTTCCACAACTGATCAGATGGTTGTTGTCATTCCTCCTCCTGAGATTTTGAATTTTTCCGCCTTGGAATATTTTGTCAGTGTTCAAAGGCTTCGACCTTTGAACTTTCTGCTACGAACCCGACTATCTCGGTTTCGCTTGCGCTCTTGAACGCATTGTCTCTTTTGAGCTTTAGGGCTTAGAATAAGTCCACTTCCCATGCACTCCTTGCGTTCTCTTCTGAGATTTTCTATATACTCAGTCTCCTAAGGGTCTTTACACTTCTGTTTCCTTCCAAAGGAAAACTTTGTGCCCTCCTGGCAACTTTCCTCTCAATGCACACCTTGCAGAGATTTTCCACAGAGTGTTCAACAACTTTGTGAGTATCTTCCTCTGATACTCTTCTCCTTGAACTTGAAAAGAGTTCCCTCTATGCACACTTGCACTCGCTTGATGCCCGCCTGACAGAGCTCTAGAAAATTCTCAGTAACTCGGTTTCTCTCTGAACTCAACACAGAGTTCTTCTTGTGCACTCCTTGCACTTCTACTGATGAAGGTTCAACTATATCTCTCCCGAGCTTCTCTAAGGTTAACTCACCTCTGTCAATGCACTCCTTGCGGACAAATGTGCACTCCTTGCACTTGAAACTCAAAGATGAGAAACAATTGAAACTTATACAACACTTCACCAGTTCATACATTCAAAACATGAATGACATATAAAAGCATAACAATGAACACAAATACATAAACCCACCATGTGCAGGAAAATATGCTTTTCTATTATCTCTGTGTGTCTATACATATGTTTTTACAAAAACTGGACTGCAACAGAGACCCATTTCTTTCTCCTATTCTAACTCTATCCTGAGTTTTGCTTCTAAGACCTCTCTTCCAAGATCTCTCTCTCCTTTTACAAAAGAGGGCTCTACGAGCTTATCCTCTTCACCACCTTAGTGCCATCACTGTCTCAATTGCGACACCATACTCCTACAACTCATTACATAAATGATGATCCAGACCTGACTATGATCTAGACCTACTTACAGTCAACCATTTAAGGTGACCCTATTGACTACTTGTACAAATGTATGGCTTGGTTCTTACATCCTTACAATGCAAATCCCCATGGGATCATATTTAAAATTTAAAAATGGGAGGGTCAATGCCTCTCCCTTTCTCCATTGTGTGCCTATGTGTTGGCTTGCTGACGCATTTGATGAGGTGGAGCGATGCTCCTGCATCATACTCCACTGCTGGGAAAATCATGAGCTCTTTCTCATGAGCTCCTCTTCTCCAGTGTTGAAATCCTCCTGGATCCCAAACTCTCCCTTGGAGTTATCCTCTTGCTCTTCTCCATCTATGCCGCCGCTGCTGCTTCTTCTTCTTCTTCTCCTTCTTCCCTGCTATTGTTGCAGGTTCTCCCCTGTTCAGTTTCCCTTTGTTGACTTCTTCTGTTGAACTCAACATCAACCTTCTTATCTCTTCTATCACCCTGTCCAACTGCTCTAGTGGCTGGATCTTCTTATGCAATCTTCTCGGATGCAAGTCTTCCTTATTAGTGGGTAGATCATCTTGATCCCCAATTTCATCTTCATCTCGTCTTGTGGCACTAATTTTCCACCCTGCTACGGATTCCAGTTCTGCAGTCTCATCACTGAGTTGTTGCTTAGCTTCCTCCTCTGACAAATTACCTTCTGTCGGCTCCTCTTGCATTGGTTCAAGTCCAACTTCTTCCAGCTGCTCCTCTGGCTGGTATTCTCCTCCATATGCTTCCAACTTAGCCTGTTGGATGTGCAAGCTTTGCACCATTACCCTTCTCTCTAGGGCTTCCAACTCTTCATACAGATCAGCAAAATCCATGCTGTTTGCTTTCCCTTCTGCTACAAGCTCCAGTGCTTCAGTCATCTTCTGTTTAGCTTCCTAGTTGAAAATTTTGAGCAATTCTGTTGAATTCTCTTCTCTTTCTGCTGGGGTAGACATCAGTGTCTGATCCATTTCTTCCTCTTTGATAGTTTCTGCTGGCTATCTTTCTTCTTCTGCTGCACTCTAATCATGTGCACTGGCCTCTACATGGCTGCTTGGTAGGAATTCCTTGATCTCTCCAATAATCAAAATTATCCTATGATCCTCCTTTTGGATGGTCAGAGTTTCTAAATTCTCATCATATTCATTCACATGGTCTGGAAATTCACATGAATCTTCACCTATCAACACTCCTTGTTGACTTGAACCCACTTCTGAGCTCCTGAGAATTTCTGATAGTCTCATTTCTTTCCCCCTGCCCACCTGACAATTTGAACTTTCAACACTACTCCTCTGATAGTATATGATACCTTCGACTGATCTATTTCCATTGCCCACTTGGAAACTTGAAAGTCCATTTCTGCCCACCTGGCAGTTTATGAAATCTTTGACCGATCTCACCTCCTCCTCATCACTGAGGTGTCTCCCAATTTCTGGTTCACAGATGCGAATCAATTCCTCCTCTATGTCATTGAGGTTTTCTGATTCCCCCAGCCACCTTCTCAACTCTTGTTGCTGCTTTCTGGCCAACAAATTTTGAACATACCATTTTTCCTTCCTATTCAGAGGGTATATGTACCTCCAGTGTACCTTTTCCTCTTGCTGCATCCTCAATGCTAGCTGTTCCATCCTTGATCTTATCTCATTGAGCTCCAGATCCATCTCTGGATTTCATTTCTTCTTGCGGCCTTCTCTTCGACTACGCTCATGGCCTTCATTAATCTTCACTTTCTTCTTTCCCTCCTGGCAAGTCTTGTGGATTACTCTGCATCCTAGAGCATCTCCATATTCTCTTATAGCTCACCTGGCTATTTAATATTTTGTTGCTGCGCTCGTGTAACAACATTCTCACAGAGCATCAATACTCTGCCTTATTTTCACCTGTTGTCTACAGAAAAACTTGAACCTCTGATATCATCTAATGTTACCAGATCATATCCTTTCACCTCCTTATTGTATGTTGTTTGCAAGAAAAAAAAAAGGGTCTTCTCCTGTTTCTCTTTCGCATGAAATCTATATACGAAAATTCATCTCTGTATCACAGTATCTCCTGTCACCATCTCACCCTTTTCCTATTGTCTGCAAGCGAAATTATGGTTCTGATACCACCTGATGCAGCCCCCCTTCCCTCCTGGGGTTCTGCGACCTCCTGATCTAGGATCTTCCTTTCTTCTGAGTCAGATTGACTCTTCGGGCTCCTGATTGAACCCAAAACAATTATACACAGGTCCCTTTCCTTCTATGTGCAGGTTCTGACCGACCCTCGGGCTATCCTTGCGTGCTTCCAAAACATCGAGTTTCAGGCGCTAACCCTTTTTCCATTAGCCCCTTCCTCCATATGGCTTTGGGATATGACCTTGTAGAAATATGTGATTGCGGTCGTGGGAAAGAGTGGTTTTAGACCAACCCGCTTTTCTCCCCACAATCCACCTCCATCTGCCATGTATCCCTTTGCTAAAAACATGGTTCCAATTACGGTCCGCTCAAGGAGAATTAACGTTCGGGCATGTCCTGGACCCGCAATCCTCCCTGTTCGTCGATCTCTTGATTTCGACGATGATCCGTGATCAACGACTACTATCTATCCTCCTTCTATGCACGATCCCAAATCTCCACCATCTATCAACATGTATCTCCCGTTCAAATCAACGACTGTTGTTGATTCCGTCTCTCCGCCCTTCGGGAGTTTCAACTCTCAACATTTTCTTCCTTCTCAACAACTATATTCTGTAGTGAAAGATATGCTGACATCTGTCTCCCTAAATCTATGGTCAGGATCTCCTTCGCGAGTCCGGCCTTCGAGAGTTTTAGTTCTCAAACTCTCATTTATTTCGGAGAGATTTCTCCGAAATGGTAGATCGTATGCCACACATCCTCTTCAATCGATGGTTATGCTTCCACTTTGAGACTTTGGCCTCCTCAACCAAATCGATAGTCCTTCAACCTCCTCCTCGATCAATGATCGGGATCTCCTTCGGGACTTTGGCGCTTTCACCCTCTGTTTTCCTCCGGAGTGCTCCGTACCTAGAATTCCAGATCTGGCGCCACGCATCCTCTTTCAAATCAAGGACTGTCGTCCACTTCGGGACTTCAACTTTTGATGATTTCAAATATCAACAACCTCAAATCTCCAGAGTGAATCCTTCCGGAGTGTCATATCCTCTGACACCTATCCTTCTCTGATCCAACGACTATCCAACAGAGTGAATCTCCGTCCTCCATTCATCCCCTCGCAGATCAACGATCCACGTTCCTTCTTTAAGATCAATAACTGCCAGCTGCTTCGACTGTTCGGGCTTCGATGATCTCAAAATTTTGTCCTTTGCGTTCTTCCAGAGTGTTTTCACCTAGAGTTCATGATCTTTCACCACGTGCCCTTCTGGATCTGACGGTCTATATTATCTTCATCCCTTTGGCTCTTCGGTGCTTCATCTATTCGAGCTTTAGGTGTTTCAAACTCCTATGCACTTGTTTCTCCTAGAGTGCTTTCACCTGAAACACATGATCTATTGACATGTGTCTCCCCCTTGATCTGACAGTCTCTATCCACTTCGGGTCTTCGGGTTTCAAGAGTTTCAAATCCTGCGCACTCATTCCTCCCGAAGTTCTTTCACCTGAAAACTCAGATCTTTCGCCACTTGTTGCCCTAGACGATGGACGATCCCTATTCACTTCGGGACTTCAGGACTTTGACGATTCCACTCTCCTGCACACACAAGGGTTAAGTCTTGTGCACTTACCTTTGGATCCAACGGTTGTTGGTCCTCTTTGCACAGATCCAACGGATTGGGTCTCTTCCTCTCCTCTGCGCTTCCTTTGTTCACTGGATGTAGATCTAACAGTCCAGGATCCCTTCCACAACCGATAAGACGGTTGTTGTCGCTCCTCCTCCTGATATTTTGAATTTTTCTGCCTTGGAAGATTTTGTCAGTGTTCAAAGGATTTGACCTTTGAACTTTCTGCTGCGAACTCGACTATCTGGGTCTCGCTTGCGCTCTTGAACACGTTGTCTCTTCTGAGATTTAGGGCTTAGAATAAGTCTTCTTCCCACACACTCCTTGCGTTATCTCTTCTAGGATTTTTGATATACTCAGCCTCCTNAAGGGTCTCTGCCCTTTTGTTTCCTTCCAAAGGAAAACTTTGTGCCCTTCTGGCAACTTTCCTCTCAATGCACACCTTGCAAAGATTTTCTATAGAGTGTTCAACAACTCTGTGAGTATCTTCCTCTGATACTATTCTCCTTGAACTTGACAAGAGTTCTCTCTATGCATACTTACACTTGCTCGATGCCCACCTGATGTAACACCCTGTTTCCCCCAATCTGTAAAAATAACTATACTGGCCAAGTATTGTGGCAAACTCAGAAACATGAATGTGTGATGTGGATGGACCTTGTGAAAAAGGTCGATGAATGTGAATGATATTATAATATATATATTGCAGGACTACTGAGAGGGGGGGGATGTGCTGAAAAAAGAGACCACGATGGCTGAAGAAAGGCAGTGGAAGGCACCTGGAATGGTGGTGTTAACTTCCACCGAGACCAATACCGTATTTGGACTTCACTGGCCTGGAAAACCAAGAGCGGCTCGCTGGCATGAATTAAATGACTCGCTAGGATTGGTAGGTAAAGGGCTCCTCATGAGTAATGAGGGATGGGGGGGTGAACCACCCATCCATAGAGTCCTCAGACCTGACCACTGCGAGGAAGATCATGCCACATGCAACCTCACCGAAAGGAGAGAAAGGCAGGAGGAGTGTGCGATCACGGGCAGATGCAAGGGGAAGAGGAGAACTCTGGAAAAATACAGAGTGAGTGATAGTAGAGAAGAAGGAGAGTAACCTTAATTCTCGGTCACTGGAAAAAATAGACGCAGTCTCGCAACATCGTGGTATCAGTTCGGGGGTGGCTAGTGGTAAATCCGTTGGGAGTCGCTGAGCCTACGGTTGGGTGGAAACGAGCACCCCTCCCAGCAGTTGCAATCCAATCTGGTGTTATTTCTGATAAGTGTTTTACGTCTTGCATCTTGAAATGTATATCCTGGCATTTATGATCATCTTGCATCTAGAAACTTATATGCTGACATGTATGCTCATAGTCTGTGTAGTTTATGAATGGTTTGAGTATAAGACTGTCTATGTGGTGTTTTGATCAGAAATGGTGGTTGCATGCTTTTATTGAAAAGACCATGTATGGATTATGTTTA
>SNQJ01S0177694.1:9200-19775 GCA_010110895.2 Picea sitchensis
ACTTCGCTTGGTCCTTACAAGTGTTGATTACCTAAGTTACTATGTGTCATTGGTACAACCTTGCGGAATTTTAAATCCCTAGGAAACTAACATGTGGACATGTGGGTCCTTACCAATCCTTTAACTCCCTATTGTGATTTAATATAAGAAAGCTTTGAAACTATCCTAGTTTGTTCACATGTGGGCATGTATGGGCCCATTACAAAACTTTTAAACTTCCCTAGTGAGTTAATCTAAGAAAGAAAATTTCAACACTATCCTATATTTGTAGCATGTGGGCATGTATGGGCCCTTACAATCATAAGATGTGTTTGAAAAATAAACTAAGAGGAGTCTCGAGGGGGTTGTTGTCCTCTCCTAAATATTTTGTCATTTTAAGGGAGATGAAATTGTCCCTCAACCTCTTTCTGATTCTCAAGATCGCTTTGGAGTGCGAGAGAAGAGCATACTCAACGATTATTGTCCAATTTCTGGTCCCAATGCAAGTTTTATATGTGATGTAGAATGATTCCCACTTAAACTTTAATCAAAGCAAGCCATCCATGTGGCAACATGAAAACAAAAAGAGGAAAAAATTATGATTTTAACCCCCAAAGTGCCTATGTTTTGACTAATCCCTTTATATGGAGAGGGAATGTAAGTGTAGTGCAGATTACAACATGCATGGAATCAACTTTACGAAGGCTATGGGCCCTCCACAGATCACAAAAATATTACAATGTGTATTTTTATGCACAGGTGCGCAGGTCTCAGATTAGACAGAGGCACTTTGAGCGCCAATGTGCGAACTAAAAGAGACTAAAGGGCGTAGGTGCGCAGAAGGCGTTGAGTAATACAGTGATTTTGACGCACGTGTGCATGATACGTGATTGTGGGATGATAAACCCATGCAAAACTGTCACACGGTCGTGAAAGAAATTTCGGATGAAATTCCTTCAACTCAGCTTCAAATTTGACTTTTTGCAGGTCAGCTTGGGTTGGTTATGGTACCTTCAAGTTAAATAAAAGGAAAGAAGAGCTAAAATAACCCAAATAGGGTAGTAAATTGATACCTTTCCCCAATGGAGTCACCAATCTATTGCATCTCTTTTGTCACTTGAGTGAGCAAATTAGAGATGCTTACAAGCCCAGTTGGGTTAGCTAGGCAGAAATATAAATAGTTAGAAATATAAAGCATGCAAGATAAACAAAAAACTAAACTAATAACAATAAAAGGAATTAAACTAGAGCGCATAAGATCATTAGAACAAGAAATAAACAAGACTCATGCCACCAATGGAAATGAGTGTATTAGTGGAAAGAAAACACCAAAGAGAAAGGGAGACTTTGGGTCCCCTCTTCCCCCAAGGGAGGGTTCTTGAACCCCCAAGATTGAGCTCTTCTTACAACTTGAAAACTTGAAAGAAATGGTGAAACAATCCCAAGCTAATTCACTCAAAAGGTGATGTGAATAGCTCAAATGGAATGGTGCTAGTATGCTCTTGATGAGAAAAGAGGATTCCCCAAGAGAATAGCAACAACATAACCATACAAATGAATTCCTTGAAAAAGTAGTGCACCCATGGCCTCTTTTTATATCATAAATTTGAGGCATTATTCAACCAGCTTTTAGTGTGAACAAGGGGCCATTTAGGGTACCCTTAGGTCTTTGACCAGCCACCCAGCCGGATTCAATAGAGATTTGGATGTCAAATCGACTTGGAAGCTGAACCAGAAGTGGGTGGGAGGTCGAACAACATCATAAATGTGTCGTTCTAAGGTGTGTGCGGCTTTTAGTGTCCACAGTCGCGCATCGTGCGCATGTGCATTTTTCCTGCATTTCTTGATGGCGCATGGGCGCGCGCTCCCTGTATAGTCATAGCGCATCCTGATTTTATAACTGGTTGTATAGTTTTGGACCTTTTGGGAATGCTTTTTTGGTAATTTAGTCCATGGGTGAACTAATAGCTGTTTGGAGATGCTGGATTCATGTAACCATGTGCGGATGAGATTTCAGTGATAACAGTCACATCTTTGCTTAGAGATAAGCTACCACCATTCAAGCGAGTTTGTTTCATTTTGCATTTTTATAGTTCAACACATTTCATTTATTAATAGAGGTCAAGTTTCATTGTATCTTTGTGTTTTTGTTATAAGTATATATTTCATTTCATTCCATTTATAAATTAGGATGAGTGGTATCAGAGCAATCTTCTCTTTATATGTTTCTCTATGCATGTCCCCAATGAGTTCAGGGTATAATGATTTGGGACTCGAACTATTTGAGCCTTTGCAGGACCGTCCTCGCCAACCCTGATGGCCTCCCATGGTGGAAGAAAAGAGAAACGATGTAACAAGAGATCCTATTAAACTATTTCTCAAGGAATCCCCCATGTGACAAAGGAATGAGATGATGGATAATTTTTCCAAGATCCTTTGATGTCTGCCAACAACCAATGCATCTTTGTCAAACAACCACTTTGGAGGCATCTCCCCCTTCAAGATAAAAGTTGGTTTTGATTTTCTTGTATTTGAAAGTCATATAGATGTGGATTCTCTAGATAAATGGTTGAATTTGCTCGAAGCGTATTTTTTTGTCCATAATTTTTCCGATAGAGAAAAGATAACCTTTGTGTTCCTTAAGGTTGTCCCCCATGTCCAGGATTGGTGGGATACTTACTGTGAGCAAAAGGCCATGGAGGAATCCACATTGTTTGCAGTTGTACCCACTTGGGGCTCTTTCGGGGATGTTTTTAAGGGACATTATTACCTTGTTGGAAGATACGATGACCAGTAGACAAAATGGACCACGTTGTGGAAAGAAAGGGACCAAACAGTGTCAGAGTTCACAAATTTCTTCCACGGCTTGTGAACCAATATAGGTATAAACGAATCTAAATGACACTTGGTGCACAAGTACCATGATAGTATGCATAGATACATCCAAAAAAAATGGAGTTTATGGACATCTCATCACTGGGCGCAGCTTATTAATATGTCGTCAAAATCGAGAAAAAAAATTAAATAGAAGAAGCGAGAGTTTCGATCTATGAATTACTCATAGCAGAAGTAGGGAAAAGGAAGCCCCAACCCACAGAACAAAGGACAGAGGAAGGATGGACCATCGCAGGACAACCAGTCCAAGCCACCAACAAAGAAGGGTAATGGAAAGACAAAGAAAGACACGGGAAAGTGGTGTGAATTCCATAAAAGCCCATGGCATAACATTGATGAATGTCACTCAAAGAAGTCATTGGTGGTCGAGCTGAATGTATTGGATTCATATGCAAGTTCCGACTCAGAATCTGAACCAGAAAAGGGGAAGTGGATCATTGATGCAGAACCCAGTGCCACTATCGCTACCACCAAGGTCTATCCAAGTCATGTTGAAGAACCAGAGGAAGGTGAGCATATTTTCCACTCGTAGATGTGGGTGAAGGGTGATATTTTGCACTTCATTGTCGATAGTGGAAGTGAAAATAACCTCATCTCAGTAGAGGTCACCAAGAGGTTGGACCTGCCGACAACACCACATCTGCATCCTTACACCATCGGGTGGCTCCGCCAAAGGAACGATCTCTGCGTCAACCAACAATGTTGCCTGCTCTATGACATCAATCCCTTCAAGGATGAGGTATTGTGTGATATTTACCCTTTTGAAGTTTTTGATGTTCTTTTAGGCCAAGCTTACTTGTGGAAACGTCATGTTGTATATGAGTCTAAACCTCGCAGTGTTATTATTACTTTGGGCATACAATTGTACATGATACTAGAGGTAGCTCCGCCTACTTCCATTTCTTTGATCTCTGCTAAGAAATGCAAGAATGACATCTCCCAGACCGATACATTGTTCTTCTTTATGATTTGCTCTCAAATTCAATAGAAATTCACGACCACATCCATGGCCTCCGCACAGGGCTTCTCCACATAGCAAAAGTAGGTGGAAAAGGTCATGGAGGAATACAAATACATATTCTCCTCGCCCGTTGGGGTTCCTCTGCATCATCAGGGCAAGCATTCAATCAATTTGACCCCGATGCACCTCTGCCCAATAGGCCAGTCTATCACTGCTCTCTTATGCAAAATGAGGAAATGAAGCACCAGATCCAAGATTTGCTCAAAAAGGGGCACATCTGACCAAGCTCCTTACCCTGTGGAAGCCCAATTGTACTCATGCAGAAGAAATATGAGACCTAGCGAATATGCATTGATTACTGGGCCCTAAACAAAATTACAATCAGGAACCGGTACCCAATTCCCCGAATTGACAACCTTGTATACCAACTCTAGGGAGCCAAGTACTTCAGTAAGATTGACCTGAAGTTTGACTACCACCAGGTCCTATTAGAAAAGACTGATGTATGGAAGACTTTTCAAGTCCAAAGAGGGTATTTTTGAATGGATGGTCATGCCCTTTAGTTTGACAAATGCCCCAACCACTTTCATGAGGTTGTTGGATGATATCTTGTGGATTTTCACCAATTATTTTTTGGTGGTGTGTTTGGATGATATCCTCATATTCACCAAGAGTTGGGAGGAACACTTGCAACATATTTAGAAGGTCCTTCACACTCTGTGGAAACACAAGTTATATTCTAACTAGAAAAAATGCTCCTTCAACATGAACAAGGTCCAATACCTAGGATACATTGTTGATGAGCATGGTGTGCATGTGGATCCAGCCAAGATTCAGGTCATTCATGACTTGCGAACTTCGACCACACTAATCGAGCTTCAAAGTTTCTTGGGACTTGCCAATTTCTATTGCAAGTTCATGTTGGGATTCTCCCATATTGCATGGGCCCTCAGCCTAGAGGCCAAGTGTGTTGGAAAAGAAAATTTGTGTGGGGAAATTTGCAACAGAAAGTGTTTGAGTATTTAAAACATTGCTTGTGATCAGCCCTGGTGCTCTCATTACCTGATCTGCAACAACATGTTGAGATTGAGACAGATTCTTTTGATTATGTTATGGGCGTAGTTCTCACTCGACATGGTCATCCATTGTCCTATCATAGTGAGACACTATCTGATGTAGTCCATAAGTGACCCACTTATGACAAAGAATTGTATTACATTGTACAAGCCTACCACCAATGGAAGCATTACAATCTCGAGAAGGAGACAGTCATCCACACTAATCACAAGCCTTTGCAATTCATGTAGACACAAGGAAAATTGCAGAACAACCATCATCAAAAGTGGTCCACATACTTGCAACAGTTTCATCTCAACATCAAATATAAGACAAGAAGCACCAATCACGTCGCTTATTACCTCATTCGACCTCCAGGTGCAACATTAACCATGTTTCTCCACTTCTACAGACATGAGGCCTCAAGGTGGCCCCAACTCTATGAGAGCAATCCTGAATTCACTACCACTTACCGGATGATAGGCGCAGGCACACCTGTCATTGAATTTCATCTTCAAGATGAATTCTTATGCCATCTGGTTCATCTATGTAATCCTTCAAGTGAGCGGGCGAAGCTGATTTGGTAAGCTCAGTACAATCGGATGGCAAGACACTTTAGTGTGGAAAATATAGTGGCAGTGCTACAAAATCATTTCTATTGACCAAAACTTCAGCAAGAATTCGGCAAGTACATCTGGTCTTGCACTATTTGTGCTATTTCCAAACCAACCATTAAGAATCAATGCCTATACACCCCTCTCCCTACTCCTGACAGGCTCTTGGAATCCATCTCGATGGACTACATGTATGGCCTTCCTTCAACCAAGCATGGCAATGACTGTGTTTTTGTGGTGGTTGATCAATTTTCTAAGATGACCATTCTAACAACCTGCAAGAAGAGTATCATAGCAGAGGCCACTACCAATCTCTTCTTTGAATGGGTGTGGGTACATTTTGGGATACCACGGACCATTTCCTCACATAAGAGATATCATAGCAATTGAAACCAAAATATCTCAACCCTTATTGCATGGAAAATTCAACCATTGATCAGATCATGGACACAAAGGTTAAGGGCACTCACCAACATAGGATCCAACTTTATCGGGTTTTCAAAGTAGGGAAACTCCTACACTAAGGAAAGTGGTTGGAGGAGGGGGTGTATCTCCCTCCTACAGACAAATTCTTGTAGAACACTGCAATGGCCCCAATGACCACTCTTGGAATTTGAATAAAACCAGTCGAAATGAATTCTCCTCCCTAGGGAATAGCAAGGGTAAAAACCTAGAAATCAACTGAAAATTAGCAAGTTGATCGACAAAAGAATAGAATCAAAGTTTTCCCAGAATCACCTTGAGTTTCCTTCCCAAATCTGAATAAAATCCAAAGTATGAAATCACCTCTGCCAGAATTGAAAGCTACATACAATTTATGCAACATCATACCTTCATATGAAAATTCATGGGAATTTGATCCACTAAGAAACCCCTCACTTGGTGGATCAAAACAACTTAGAATACCAAAGGTTAGATTGACCTCAAGTTAGGTTCCAAAGGGTTTTCTACCACCATATTCTCTAATATAGAAAACATAGATCATGTTTTTGAAAATGGACCATAATTCTTTAGTTCAGTAGGGCTCCATTTCCATCCTTAAATGGAATACTTTAGTCCATAGAAGGAAGACTTCACGAGTGCCCCTATTTATATCCACATGTACTTGCTCCTGCAAGAATTCTGTGATGAGGAAATTATGGAGGGGATTGGAAATACCATAGGATCCTTTGTAAATATCTCTGAGATTACCAATCAAGTCCGCTACACCTCCTATGCTTGTATTTGTGTTTACATGGACCTCTCAAAATCCCTATCGGACTCCATCAATCTCTCCCATCAATACAATGAATGGGTCCAAACCCTAGACTATGAGGACATCCCCTTCCATTTTCGTTGATGTCGTGAGCAAGACCATCTCTTCAGAGGCTTTTGTTATAGAATGTTTCGTCTGTGGACAAACGAAACCTCCCTTAGATTAACAGACCCCTATACCAAGATAGAAACACTACAAGTGGACACTAATATCCCTTTGAACTCATTTTAACCAATCAAAAAGAGAGAGGGAGAAAGAGCATGATGTACCTTGTTTTGAAGTTTGTCCTCGTTGCTTCCACTCCATGAGCTTGATCTTCAAACTCCCTGGTGCAACTTGATACCTACAATGGGTAGCAAAGAGAAACAACTATCCCCTACTCTAGTTGATTAGGTCAAACAAATTCATCTATGAATATTGAAGGAACAATATACAAGCACATGAAAGAATACATGACAAGCTTGACGGAAATAGGCCAAGTATATTCAAATGAGAACCCAAAGAGAATACTTACAGACCACGATTGATGCAGGAACAACCTATCCAAGCTCTCCTTGTCCATCCCTTTAATCTACCAAGATCAAAATGATGATACTCTAATTGATTACTTCCCCCCTTCACCTTGGAAAGCCCTCAATATATAGGCCTTAGAGGCACAACCACCATGATCAAATGAGGGATATGGTTAAGGATATTTTTCCTTGAGTTTTGGATCAAATCCTAAAGTGAATCCAAGGCATGCGGGTCTAACACAACCAAACCCATCTTGATAGAGTTGGCCCATAGATTAAGGTGGAAGATCCCCCTTTCTCCTCTAACAAGAATGGCTCTCCCCCACAGTGAGAGACAGGGCACCATATGCCAAAAGTGGTGCTCACCATACATGGGCATGTGAGCACTGACGCTCCCTACACATGGCCAAGGGAGTGCCACCCTTCATAAATGCTCAAAAAAAGGTTGAAATTTCCAAGGAAAATGTGTGTTTTGATCTAGAAATGATGGGTTTCCTCCTCCCATACTACTTAGGGGTCATGAAGAACTGTTTTCATGGTTTCAAGGGGTGGTGACACCTAAAAAAGTGAATGTGACACTTGGGAAGGTGCATATGAAACTTGCAACACTTAGGGTGTGAAACAAAAATGTGACATTTTGATGTGTAACAGATGCCCCCTAAAGTGTGAGGTCAGAAGAGAAACTAATGGACAAAACACTTTACAAATTCTTCAATGCAAGGGTGTTGTAGTGGGAGAACCTATCAGAAGCTGCAAACAATCATCAAACAATATTAATATACGTTCCATTTCCGAGCCATGCATACCTATGCTCGGAATATGAGATGACTCAAAGCACGACAGCCGACCAATACACTGCAGATCCATGAGAATATTGACAAAGTATATGGCCACCAGAGATACAATTTGGATCCATACCTCCATGACATGAACTTATCACAGCCACAAAAAATACACAGTGGAGCTATGAGATGACAAAACATAGTCATAGATCAATATAATGTGGATCTATGTGACAATATATATATATCAATAAGATTGCCAGCATGATGATTGTACTGAAATATTTTACATGCTCAAATGATCTTCCATCACATCTTAGGAAAAGCATATAATAGAGTGAACGCCCAACCTAGGGTCTTCAGCCTGATCTCGATGCGATACAAATGTAGCCATGTGAATAGATGATTTGATGTCGAACATGGTAGAAACCACTTGATTTCTGGTCATTGATGTAAATCGTTAAGAAGTGTGAGGGAAATCACCAATGATGTCAATGAATCCCAAGGTACCCTAGTACATTCCAATGAATGTGAATAAATGAGTCGAGGTCGAACATTCATGGAATCATTTGATCAGAGGTAAATGATGTAAAACTATTGTCGGAAGTGATTAGGATTGCCATTGAGGCATGCAGGTCCCAAGGTACTAATTGGTTTCTAAGTCTAATTCCTAGATAATGTGTTGAAGTCGACAGGAACAAACTCGTCGAACGAGGGCCATGATGTATCCCCCATCATCAACACGAAACTGACACAGGAAAGTGATGTAATATGGTGGATCGAATGAGTATGGACTGACACATGAAACAAAAACTGGTAATACTATAGATGGATGGTTTGAAGTGAAAATTCCCTTGAACATTATGAAGCACGACAACTAACTTTTCAACATTGAATCGGCGAGTACCAAGAACATAATGTGACGACAATAAGAGAACTCTTTGACTGGAACAAAAAATTATGGAGACACATGGAGTTGATATGACTTAGAGACAAGAAGATTACCCAACTGTAATATGAGATGCAAACATGTGCCATGTTCAAGGGCAATAATAACTGCCATAAAGGATTCCAAAAGACTTGACTCACTTCCTTCAAAATTTTCCCCCATCCAGATAGATGAGTACCTCTTTATTTTTTAATGAGCTTGAGAAGGATAACAGAGGCTCGGTATAGCTCATCCTTTGCATGAGTCCCTCATCACATGTTTAACGAACCTAAAGAAGGAGGGGTTTGGTCCCATATGGGTCCTTCAATGCATAGTTTTATGAGCCTAAAGATGGTAAAATCGATGGTATTTCATGTTTAGAGAGTCTGAAAAGAACTTAAAGATGGCCCCATGGATGAAATTTTTGTAAATTTAGTCTCCCAAGCCTGAAAAAAGTGTTAACCAATACAGGGGAGAAAATAGTGACTGATAATGCGCAGGCCTTCAAGTCCATGGCCATGATAAGATTTTGCCAAAAATATAATATTATGCTAGGACACTCCATGACTTACTATCCAAAGGGTAATGGACTAGCTGAGTCATCTAACAAAAGTATGATCACTATAATTAAGAAAGTACTGACCAAAAATAAGAAAGCATGGCATGCAAATTTAAAATATGCTTTATGGGCTACCAGGATATGCACAAAACGGTCAATCAGAATGTTTGCATTTCAGATGGTATATGGTACTGACATCATTTTACCGATAAATCTAGCGTTGCCAGTAATGAAACTCTGGCAAGACTCAAAATAAGAACCAAATGACATTACCAGGAGGATAAATCAGATGATTGAAGTTCAGCAAAATAGGGCCGAAGTAGATGAAAAACTACAGAGATATCAAGATAATATGAAAGCCTTATTTGACCAAAAAGCTAAAGACAGAGAATTCCTTCCTAGTGATTTGGTCCTAAAATGGGAAGCCAGGAAGGAATATGTTGGTAAACATGGTAAGTTTGATCAGATCTGGTGTGGCCCGTACAAAATTACAGCCTCTGAGGGAAAGAATGCGTTTTTATTAGAGAATCTCGACGGAAAGATTCTTAACGCCCCTATCAATTGGCGGTACCTTGAGCACTTCATGCAGTAATATGTTTATGAACTCTCATTGTACATACCAGTTTGTTTTCATGTTTTGTTTATAGTTACCTTTCTTTCGGTAAGTTTTTATTTTTACTCTAAACACAAAAGGTCGACTTAAAACGAATATATATATATATATATATATACAAAATAGGTCAAAAAGCACAATAAGAAGGATTCTAATCTTCTAGAGTTCTTGACGGCTATCATTTTTATCTTATTGCAGGAGACTTGTTGATAAGCAAAGAGACTAGAAATATCAAAAGGATGACATGCATGGATACTCACATTAAATGCCTCCCGAAAAGGGTAATAAACTAAAAGTTTGTTTGGCTAGAAATACAAAGAACTACTAAGGTATGATTTGTTGTCTTAAAAACTCTTATTAAAATGTCCCAGAAAATGTAAATGAGTAAGATAGTAATCTCATGTTTACTAATATTACCGCT
>SNQJ01S0177695.1:0-10870 GCA_010110895.2 Picea sitchensis
CTAGGGAAAGAGTAGTATTCTGTCACAGTTTGTTCCAGATCCAGGTGGATCTGGGGAGATTGGTCTGTGTCCGCACTCACGAATTTATCCTTGAACAACTTGCACTCCACCTTTGACCAACCTGTCGAAGTCCCAAAAAGAGGTCAAACGTGACCAAAGTTCCTTAAAACTTGGTCAAGGGCCAACAGGCCCCCAACACTCACCTATGACTCATCTCGAGTCACTCTGATCTGGGTAGCTCTGCCTCAAAATCCTCGAGCTTGGCTTGAGCTGCTTCGATCTATTGTTTCTCCAGGGCCTCCTACTCAATGAACTCCTAAATAACGGCCTTGTTCGTAGGTCCCTCTAAGCATTGTTCTACCGAAGTGACTATTTTTTCCAGCTCTGCTCCTCAGCCTTCAATCTCCTCAAAAATTAGGCAAGATGCATCCTTGAATGGCTGGAGATTCTAAGTTACTTCCATGACTCTGCTTTGTATGGCATGGACCTGTTTTTGATTTGTGTGTTGTTCTTGGGATCTTTTCATCCTCTCAACTGCTGACAGGATTTTCAACTACGCTTGTATTGTTGCTTCTTGCTACTTTTCCTCCTGGAGCTGTGACTCCAGTGTCTTCAGTTCAGGGTCCTCAGTAAGTCGCTCATAAGTCTACACACTGCAACTGCTTAGTTGTTTACCTTCTACGACTAATGCTTTGATCCTTTCAACCGCGCTCCAGGCAGTTTCTTTGATCCTTTCAACTGTGCTCTGGGCAATTGCTTCTCTCTAGTCTCGCACTTATTGCAAAGTGCTTGGCACTGTTTGTAGCTCTAGTTTTGTGACTCTCTATTGAAGTTGTTTAATGGCTTTAGCAAGCTTCGCCACTTGATTCTTCACTGGGTTTTCCTCCATTTTATCTAAGCCTATCACAAAGAGAAGTGCTCTGCAGACTGCTTCTTTAACTCCAACCTGCTCCGTGAGAAGATGTTCTTTCTCTTATTGGATCTGCTCTCTATCCTCTTCGAACTTGGTTTGGAGGTCATCCTTCTTCTGTTGCGCAACTCGGCGTTGCTCTATGACTTCCTCTTGTGCTTACTTCAAGGCCACTGTGGTCTGTTCTTTTTCTTCCTGCACACAACGAAGGCGAACTTCGATCACATCATCTATTCTGCAGAGTTGGGCAGGCTCATATCCCAACTCTGTTTCATCTGATGGTCGGGGCGCACTAGACATTGCGTGGCTAGAGTGAAGGGATTTTTGTACACCTCTTAGCTCTGTCTTAATTCTATCATACATGGCTTCTTGTTTTGCTTTAGTTCTTTCCAAAATATCTTCTGAGGCGTCTGATATAGCTGCGATAATGAAGTCAAATTCATCGACCATGAGCACAATCTGTAGCTTTGTCTTACTAGCTTTGGAATTCTTCCGCAATGTAGGTTTCGTGGGGGAAACCTTTCTTTTCTTAAATGGATCTACGTCTTCAAGGGTGTTCTATGGCAGTGTTACTTCGCCTTTCTTCTGCTTATCTTCTTCCCCTTCTTTCTCTTCTTTGTCTACTTCGTCACCACCTCCTCCACTAGGTGAATCGAATGCAGTCTCTTCTGATGTGCTTCGTATTTCCTATACATCTTCCTTCTTTTTCTTCCTCCTACTACTGGGTGCATCATACTCTTCATGAGTAACCATCGAATTTCCAATGAGGTTGGGGTCAGACAGTTCTGCCCAGTTGACTGATATAAGGAACTTTGTGGGCCATTCCTTAGTGATTTCTTCCAGGTCCTCTTCTGTGAGCTTGTAGTAGGACCGAAGCTCTTATTTACTTTCATCGGCGCATGCAGTGATATAAATAAAGTGCCTATCTGTGTGAAACTTCATAAGAGGCATGAACCTGTCCAGGGTGTTTGGTGTCATACAATTGAAATACTCAATAGCCCTCTTTAGCTGCAGGTAGTAGGTATGGAATACTGTGTTCGACTGCCATTGTTTCCCCATATCTCTTGAATACCAGAGTGTGGTGAACTTTGCAACGACCGGCTCGAACGGCTCAATGTCAGGGAAGATCACACCTTCTGGCATCTCCCAAGCAATAAATGCGATGAGGATCAACAACCATCTAAATGGAACTCATAGGCCTGATCCTGAGCTTCGCGGAAATCCAATTCTAACTGGTTGACTATGTAACTAGCCCAGTTCATCTAGAGTCCTTCCACACATTTTCCAGTTAGGTCAACAACAAACCCTGTGACCTACGTGGGTCTGTTCTTTCTTACTAGCTTTCCCACGATCAACTGGAAGGCTAGGTGCACTGCGCCATTCTGGATGGAGGCTACCTTGTAGCCTCATGTCCCCTTCTCTACATCGTCGTAGGTGTCTTTAATCCTCTGTATCAGGGCGCGGTCTGCAGCCTTCCCTGGGTAAAATTCTTGCAGGTCTGGTACCTGCATGCTCAATCCAGTGATCCTATGGATCAACGCTGGATCAACAGTGATACGCCTGTCAAACCACAGATAACCACCATGAAATCACGACAACAAGATCTTAACGTACATGTTAACCTCCTAGTGCCTTCCAAAATGCGGTATCTTCATCACGTTCAAGATGGTGGACCTCGTGATGTCCATAGTCCATGGTTGGGGGATGATCTTCGACTTCTTCCCTTTCGTCTTGGTTAGATATTTGTGAGGTGCGAGCATGTCATAGCTCTTGCGGTCTCCCAGATTATAGTCGTTGATCTTCAAGGTCGGAATTCTCTCCAACTATAGTCTGACTTCTTGTATTCCCTTCAGTAGGTACGCATTGATGACTATGTAGTCGAAGTCCCTCGGGACACTGTCATAACTCGCCACACCAGCTAGGGGTGGGATGTAGTCGAGCAGGATAGACGAGAGTAACTTCACATTCTCCAAGTCATCTCTATGCTTGGTTCTTTTCTGGGTCGCATCTCGGGATGGTCCAGATCCATGAGAAGTCGATGGAGAGGCTTGCACTCCTCTCGTTGATGAAGCTTGAACTCATGTGGACATTACCTTCTCAGCCATTAGATCAATTAGAATTTCCTCTACTGACTTTTCTATTGTGCTAATGTTGTCCAACATGCATGCTCGAGATCGTATATCTCAGGTTCATGAACAAATACTCAATGCAATAGAATGGATGGCGAGGTCTCAATGATCACTGCAAAAAATCAACTAGTTCTTTGTGGGCTCAGATAATCACAATTGGAAAAATTGTTCTCGGTGTAATGCTTGACGAAATAAATATACAACCCCGTAACGGTTTCTTCCAACAGGTCGAAAAGACTTAATCAATGCAATTCCATCCGTTATGGCACGGTCCTAAAGGTCCAATGGCGAGATTTTGGTCCATAACTTCTCTTCTAACCATTCGGGAGCGTCGTTCTAACGGTCATAATGCCTCCAATGGTTATATTGCTCCGCCATGGTGAAGTGCCATTCTGTGTTGTACTGATATTCCGGAAAAGTTCAAATTCTGGAAACCTTGCTTCTGCGAAGTTCTTTCTGGTGCTTCTTGTAATTTTTCTAACTTTGCTTTATTCTTGCTGATATTTCTAGCCTTCTTTCCTGTAAACTGAGTTACTGGGTTCCTTTTTCCATTCTGATTCTTATCTTCTCTTGGCAGAGTAACTTTGCACTATTGATGATATTTCCTAGGGTTCGAGTGTAATACTTCTTCTCTTTCTGGAGTAGGTGCCCTAATCTCATGTATGGATAGGTTCTTCAAGTCTGTCTGTGTTCCTTAAGCTTCGGCAGCTAGATCCATGGTCCTTAGCAACGTTGACTTGTTCTCTTTTTCTGCTATCAAGTTTGGTATTCTCCCAGTCATGAAATCTGTTAATTCTTGTTTTTTCTATTCTAGGGCTTCCTCTTCTTTTCTTCTTCGGATATGATCTTTCTCAATCCAGGTCCTTCCTAGAAAAATAGCAAATGGGGCGATGTTCTCAATAAACTTAATGACCTCAAATTCTTCCTCTGTTGAAGTTCCAAGAGAACTCATAGATGTCTAGGTAAGTCTTCCACATAGGTTGATTAGATTTCCTCTAAATAGTCCTATTCCTCCTAATGAGGGAATCATAGCAGGTTTTCCCAAAATTTCCCAAGTTCTTTCTGTCATGATATTCACCTGTGTTTCCTCATCCAGAACATGGTCTATGTCAAAGTCTCCTATTCTTGCTTCTATTCATTCTTTGTATTTTAAGATCTTTGATAGATTAGTGTCTCTTTGGTCATTCAGGGTTTCTTTCATCTTTAGTAATACAGTCTCTTATTCTTTCTGGGATTCTGCCATAATCTTAGTCTCTTGGCCTTTCTCATGGTTTGCTTGTTCCATATTCATTCTTTCAAGCTTATCAATCATTTTAGGGCAATCCAAAACTTCATGGTCCATAGCTTTACAGTAAAGACAACTAGGTCTTCTACCAGGGCATTCCCTAGCAAGGTGTCCCGGTTTTCTGCAACTGTAACAAAGGGTTAATCCTCTCTTTCTCTTAAATGATCCCTAACTTTTCATGTACTGCGCACTGGGATCACAGTAACTAACCTTCAATAAATTCTTTCCAGTATCATGCATATATTTGTTAGTCCAAACGTTCTTTCTATGCATAGGGATAACATACCTTTCATTATTTCTATCAGATCTATTCATATCAAATCTTTGTTCTTCTAATTATACCCTAGTTTTCAGACTAGGACAAAATTTATCAAACATACCTAGATTCATTCTTTCGAAACAAAAATTTTCACTTATCTTACCTTTCTCATAGCACAAAGCTTTCAAATCAGACTTATCTTCTTATCACAGAGCTTCACAAGTCAAGTAGAATACTATGCACTAAAGTAGCAGATCTACGCACAAAGATTTCTCTTTTCTTTAGTTCCCAGCAATCACAGTTTTGGGTCCCAGAAACGGAACCATTTGTTGGCACATAGGCAGACCCAAGGTTCAATGCTTCAACAACACACCAACAAAACCCTAACTACCAGCCCTTTCGGCAACACCTGCGAAGAAAATGAAGTCTCACCCGAGGTAGAGGCAGGGGTGGTTGTAGGACTCCAGTGTCTACAACCTAGTCGGGACACAGATCTGTGATTACAGTACCCTATCAAATAACTTTAGTAGTTATCATTCATTAGTACTTAACTCTTATTCACAACGCAGAAAAAACCCTAATTACAGAGCAACACGGTATTCAACCATATCTAACACATATAAGCACTTAGCATAAGGAAACATATCGGATCTAGCATCTTATTCACATCATTAGGTACTAATCTTATCATATTCACCTAAACATACATTATTGCACTAAGCCTTAATCACATAAACAATATAACAACCATATGCACAAAAGCAACCATAACACAGGATATACGTGGTTCACCCCTAGCCTGGGGCTACGTCCACCAACTCTTCTTCTTCTTTATTATCTTATGTCAAGCTTCTTATAGGCACAGAACATCAAAACCCTACTCCGTAAAGGACAAGAGATCTATGCGCACCTCTCCAGATCCTCCTTCCCTGAGTTACAGCACAAGGTCTCCTCACACAGTCTGTGCACAAAGCACTATAGATGACCATACACTGAGCACAGAGCCTCTTACAATCACTTACACTTAGCCCAATATTTAGCACCTAGCATCAACCACACCAAACATCAGCCCTTCTTACATCGCCTAGCTTTCTATTTATGCATTACAAAAAAGGCCTAAACATGGGTAAACCCATGGGCCGCCATCCCCATACCCATTACATAAACCCTAATCCCAAAAATGCCCTATAAAGGGGTCAAGATCTCGCGATCTCCGCTTCGACTTGCGCTCCGCCTTCGACTAGCCTGTGGAAGTCCCAAAAAGAGGTCAAACATGACCAAGGTTCCTCCAAACTTGGTCAAGGGCCAACACAAGTCCATGATATTATTATTCATCCCCACGAAACATTTCAAAAGAACCCAGATATCCATTTAAAAGTTGTGATGAAAAAATGACTTTGTTGTGTACTAATTCACTACAAACTGTCCCAAAATTACCAGTTCCCAGCACGCAAAGTTGGACAAGGTTTTATAACAATTTTGCAAGACTTCACACATCTGAAGAGGAAAATTACTTTAAAAAGTTAAAACCTCAGACCTAATTGAAGCACAGTCAAGGACGGTTTGGTCTGGTCAGAAAACAGAGTGTTCGCAGTGTACAGTTTGTAGCATCATCAAAAATATAGTGGATAAGGTTACTGCTGCAAGCAGTAGATGCAAATTGATATTTTGGTATAATATAACAAACTTGAAAACTTCCAGGGTTTAGGATACCAATGTTGTGGGCTTTAATTGGTGCAAATATTTTGCATCGTAGAAAACATGTAATAGTTTGTAGCACAGAAAAGTATGTAACAGTTTGCAGCACAGAAACATGTAATAGTTGTATCCAGTTCAATCAACCCTTATACAAAACACAATTACCAAAAGAGGTACCTAGTGTATCTGAAACTTTAGTTGGTGTCTCATGAACTAGACCGGGGCTTAGTTGGAAGCATTCAATCCTCTTTCATCTGCTACATCCAGTTTGCAGCACCATATTTCAAAACAATGGCAGCGCACTTCATTCAAATTGTTAGAATTGTTTCTTGAAACCAACCTAAAGAACATGATGCATTAAAGGCACTGAAAACAATGAGATATCCCTTGAAACGTTTCCAAAGTACAATGATGTGTGATTAGTGCATAAGGTACTTCTTGATACACTATGAACTTTCAGGTGAGTTTGCAGCAAGTAGATTTGGCACTTGACTTGACTCTCAAATAGTTGAAAATGACATAATGGAACCTTTTGTACATCCCTTTGAGGCAAGAAACATGATAATGATAAGTTTAAGACCAAGGGTGTGACCCATGTTGACCCTTGTTTCTTTCATGATGATTAACATTATCATGACACCAAGGCTCTTACATAGACTAAAGTCAAAATTATTTCTCATGGAAGAATCAAACATGATTTATTGACATGAGATATGACTCAAAACATAAAAAATTTAAAGACCCTATAACTCAAACCTAGAAACTTAAAAAGATTTTGACCCCTACACATCCTATGTGCTAACATATTGGATGCATTCATAGATGATACATTGATGATAAATTGTTGAACATTGTTGGTAAATTTAAAGAATATATATTGTGGTTAAAAGTGGTATAAATTGCTTATTATCGATTCACCCCCCTCTCACTAATCCAACAAGAGTATTGTCTTGGCATGGTCATTTAAACTAGCGAGGGTCTCCTTCTTTCACCATTATTCTCATGACATTGTAATTTGTGAACGAATCCCCTTCAGTAGTAGCTCAACATCTCCATGTTTCATTAAAAACCAAATATGCATATTACAAAATTAATCAAAGGTTCATTGTTTTTCAATGATTGCATAACAGACCTGTCTATAGTTCTGGTCATGATAATAATTATATTTACAAACTAGGGAAAACATGGGTGTTACAGTAGAACCTAGAAGTTTGGAAAGAGTATTGAAATATTAGATAATATTATCAGCTACCAAAGGTCACCATTCATCAAGACATGTCTTGGATACAACGAATAAACAAAAGACCCCAGAGAGAGATGCTAGCACTAAGGTTATAAAACCATTAGAAAAGGAAAATGAAGAAAATCCTAAAATCTATGCTAATATTCTCAAAGGCTCCATCAACAATGAAAGCACCAACAGGAAGGGAAATTATGACCAACATAAACCTAATTCTACTCGCAAGGACAACAAGAATGAGTTCAGAAGAGTTGTTCCACCAAGAAGGCCTTTCACAATCTAGTACAAAAAGCTCTTTCTTGGCTATTGTTTTTCATGCAATAATTTTGGTCATAAAGCAATATATTGTAGATCTTATGCAAGAAGTGATCATATGAGAGATGGAAATGTAGGTTCTTATCATACCTCAAAGAATGATTATATGAGCAACATAACCAAAAATTAGCATGGGTTTGTTGATAGAAACTACAATTCATTTTCTCCCCTACTTGATTACAATATTGAATGCTATAAGTCAAATAACTATGGGCACATAGAACATGACTGTAGAAGTATCATAATATATTCTCCTAAACAAAACAAGGAAGAATAAGTTCTTACCAAACATAGATAAGAATACACAAGGTGTGGAAAAGGAAGCAAGAAGAACCGAAGAAGGAAGAATGTGGACTTGCAATGTATGCTCAAGAGAAAGAAAGCCAGTGGTACATTGATAGTGGATGTTCAAAACATGTGATAGGGGATGATAACAAATTTCTCACCCTAAAGGAAGAAAAAGGAGGCAGTGTTACCTTTGGGAATAATGCTTCTGCAAGGATAGTTGGAAAAGGTACCATTAGTCTTGATAATGGAAAGACTAAAATGTAGAATGTCTTGTATGTTGAAGGGTTGAAACACAATTTGATAAGTGTCAATAAAATGTGTGATCAACTTTATAAACTCACATTTCATTCTATAGGATATGAGATAAGGAAAGTGGGTTCAAGAAGATTAGTGGCAAATGAAAATAGAACCCCAAGCAATGTATACATTCTCGATGAAGTCAAAGGAGAAAAAT
Organism: Picea sitchensis; assembly: GCA_010110895.2. Classification (NCBI taxonomy): domain Eukaryota; kingdom Viridiplantae; phylum Streptophyta; class Pinopsida; order Pinales; family Pinaceae; genus Picea; species Picea sitchensis. Next base: position 8,579 of record SNQJ01S0177695.1, read on the forward strand.
GCGGTATGGGACAAGTAAACGAAATATGGTTATGGCATAGAAGGACGGGTCATATAAACTTTGAGAATCTAGTAAAACTCAGAAAGACACAAGAAATAAGAGATATGCCAAGGATCTCAAAACCTACCAACACAATTTGCAAGCCATGTCAGCACAGGAAGCAGACATGAGTTAGTTTCAAAACAAAGGAGTACTCAACACCACATCCATTGGAAATTGTACACACAAACCTCTATGGGCCAGAAAGAACACAAACTTCAAAAGGTGGGAGTTATTTTATGTTTCTTATTGATGATTACACAAGAATTACATGGGTTACATTTCTTAAAGAAAAATATGAAGTGTTTCATAAGTTTAAAGATTTCAAATCCCTAGTTGAAAATGAGACTGATTTAAAAATCAAGTGCTTAAGATTAGACAGAGGATGTGAGTTTACCTCTTATGAATTTGATGAATTCTGTGAGAATCATGGAATCAAGAGAAATGTTTTAGCAACAAGGACTCCACAACAAAATGGAGTTCTATAAAGGAACAACAAAAATGTACAATAAACAACTAGAGCAATGTTGAATGAATTCAAACTAGCAAACACCTTTTGGAGAGAAGTAGTCAGCACAACAGTCTACATTTTGAATAGATAACAAATTAAAGTGAACAACAATAAGACACCTTATGAAGTATGGAAAGGTAGAACAACTACAGTCAAATAATTCAAAGTATTTGGGAGCAAGTTCTATATAAAGAGAAATGAAGATAATTTAAACAAGTTTGATTCCAAATCAAATGAAGGTATCTTTCTTGGATATGCATCTGGAATCAAGGCCTACAAATGCTACAAAAAAAGACTATGCAAGTTTGTAGATAGTATTGATGTAAGAGTGGATGAAGAAATATCTAAAAAGGAAAAGTCACAAACAAATGAATATCGAGAGGAGACAATCTACAGAGAATGAGAAAAGGAAGAAGAAGAGGAAGAAGAAAAGAAAGAATGAGAAGAAATAGAACACCAATATCCAAAGACATCGTCCATATTTGTTCAAAAACATCATCTAGAAAGTCAAATTCTTGGTGATATATATATACAAGAGTTCAGACTAGAAGAAGATTGAACTTTTCTTTGCTATCTAAAATAGAGCCTGAGAACTTTGCACAAGATAGTGAAGATACAAGAGTTCAGACTAGATGGAGATTGAACTTTTCTTTTCTATCTACAATAGATCCCGAGAAATTTTCACAAGTTAGTGAAGATAAGCATTGGGTTAATTCTATGAAATAAGAACTAAATCAGATTGAGAAGAATGGGACATGGGATATTGTGCCTGGACCAAAAGAAAAGAATATGATTTCCACCAAATGGGTCTTCGAAAACAAATTGGATGAATATGGACAGGTATTAATAAATAAATCAAGACTGGTCTGTAAAGGGTATGCTCAAGTTGAGGGTATTGACTTTGAAGAAACCTTTGCTCCAGTTGCAAGATTATAAGCAATTAGAATGTTTTTTGCATTTGTGTGTTTCAAGAACTTCAAAGTCTATCAAATGGATGTCAAGTTAGCCTTTCTAAATGGAAATTTATAAGAAGTATATATTGAACAACCATAAGGATTTCAATTGTTAGAAAACAAATATCATGTATGCAGACTAAATAAAGCACTCTATGGAATAAAGCAAGCTCCCAGAGCTTGGTATTCAAGACTTGACAAACACCTACAACAAAAAGGCTTTAAAAGAGGAGTTGCAGACAACAATCTTTACATAAAAATAAAAAATGAAAATATGTTAATCATTGTGGTTTATGTGGATGATATCATATTTGGAAGTAATGTTGATAGAATGAGCCAAAAGTTTGCAGAAGAAATGTAAAAAGAATTGAGATGTCAATGCTTGGAGAATTGTCATTCTTTATAGGATTGTAGATTTCTCAATCCAACAAAGGAATACTCATTTCTCAGACCAAATATATCAAGGAAATGATAAATAAATTCAAAATATAATATTATGCACCTGTCAGTACACCCAAGATCACAGGATGTAAGTTGAGGAAATATGATGAATCTCTAGAAGCAAATCAAATAGTGTACAGGTCAATGATTGGAAATATACTATATGTGACAACATCAAGGCCATACATCATGCAATCAATAGGATTGGTTGCAATATGTTGGATTACTGAGAAGGGGGGGTGAATCAGTAATGAGAAATTATATCACTTTTAACCACAATATATATTCTTTAACTTTACCAACATTGTTCAACAGTTTATCATCAATGTATCATCTATGAATTCATCC
>SNQJ01S0177697.1:0-16095 GCA_010110895.2 Picea sitchensis
TACAAGGAAGCACTATTAGTTATGAGTTTAATAGTTCCATTGTTCTTGATATTGGAGTTGAAGAAGAAAGAACTCCTACAGTCTTCGATAACATGGTAAATGTATGGTTGAAGGTATGTCTAAATTCTCTCTGGTTTTTTATTTCTATGAACATTGTGTATATGGGAAGAAGAATCAGGTAAGATTCCCCTCTGGTGCAACGAGGGCAGAATGCATTTTACAGCTAGTTCACAGTGATGTGTTTGGACCTGTGTTGGTTCCATCATTGGGAAAATCTATGTACTATGTCTCATTTATATATGACTTTTTGAGGGATACTTGGATATATTTACTCAGGAATAAATATGAAGTCTTTGACATATTTAAATAGTTTAAGGCTCTTGTTGAGAATCAAAAAGAGAAAAGAATTTAGGTGACGAGGACAGATAATGGCAGAGAGTTCTGCGGGAATGAATTTGAATAATTTTGTAGGAAGTTTGGTATAGAAAGTAAGAATACTACTCCATATACACCTTAGAAGAATGGACTTGCAGAAAGGATGAACATGATGCTGATGGAAAAAACAAGGTGCATGCTCAATGGTGCTAGGTTAGGGAAAGAATTATGGGCAGAGATAGTGGGTATTGCATGTTACCTGGTCAATAGAGCACCCTCATCGGTACTAGATGACAAGATTCCACAAGAGGTATGGATTGGTAAGAAAACTTCTCTCACACATCTCAAGGTATTTTGTTGTGAGTCTTATGTTCATGTTCGAAAGGAAAACGAGAGTAATCTAGATAAGAAGGCTAAAAAGTGTATCTTTATTGGGTATAAAGATGGTCTCAAAGGTTATAATCTTTCGAACCCAGAAAATAAGAAGGTTGTGTATAGCCAAGATGTGGTATTTAGAGAAATGAAGGGTGTTGTTAAAAAGGAAGTCCTACCAAGTAAGAAAGAACCAGAGAAAATAGAGTTTAATTTCAAGGATGATGAATCAGACTCTACAAAAGAACATGAATCATAAAAAGAAGGTCCTCATACTCAAGTATTGAGGAGATCGGTTTGAGAAAGAAGGATACTAGAAAGGTATACTCCATTTGATTTCCATTCAAATTCTGCTTTGTCTATTAGTAATGATGATCCTAGAAATGTCAGGGAGGCAGTGGATTCATAGGATGGAAAACTATGGAAAAAGGCCATGGATGAAGAAATGAAAACCTTGGATAATAATGATCATTTGATTTAGTTGGTATTTGTTGGCAGCCATTTCGCATTTTTATCCTATCTTTATAAGCTGCCTATACAAGTGTTTTGGAACCCTTGATTCTCTTCTCAATCTTTTGAATAAAACAACACTATTATCTTGCGCATTTGCACACCTACCTTTGTTCTCATTTTCACGACTGCAAGCATGAAAAATTTGATTTCGAAGTCACGTCAATGGCATTAAAATCGTCACTGGATTATTATGGTCACTCTTGTCTATGTGTTCATTGCATTTCCAATTCAATTATAGTCACACAGTTGGCAAGACACCAAAACCTTTACACATTTGGCATTTTTTGTTGTTGTTAATATGACTTCATTTTTTATAAGACTGTGGTGGTGTTCTAATCATTATGACCGAGTCTTTGATTCAATGGTGGTTTGATGTTCTATTGTTTTTGATTGAATTCAATGGTCTCATAAAAATGCATTGATATTGTGATTAGACCTTTAGTGCAATGGTTGCATACAAAGCATATGTTTTATGATTGAATCCTTGGTGCTGTATTCGAAACATTATTTTGGTTTAAAATCACGCAAACACTATTGTTGTGCAAATATTCGGGTCGACACATCATAGATTTCATTAATTGTCTGAATGGCATTGTTTTTAACATATACCAATACTGATTTGAATCACCATATGCGCCATCGATTGTACGTTTGGATATGACTGTTTTGCATAGGTTGATTTCGTTCCACCACCTTCGTACACTTAGGCATTAATGCATGCCTTCTATCCCGGGTAACCTCTGTTGGTTTTGGGGAAATCCCTGAGATTTCGATCCTGTGTTTACCCTGTCCAAACCCTTGCCCGTTTACCCGGCTCACTGTGTGCCCTGGCCTATGGCACCTGTGGTGCGCATAGAACCTAATGGAAACCAAACACTCTTGATATTCGACAATGCTCGTGAGGATTTGGAAAATAGTGGTTGGTTAGGTTTTATCCAGAGATTTGAGGGTTTCAACCTTTCGATAGCCCAACAGTTCGCCCTCACGTTTGACGGATGCAGGGCTAAGGTCGGAGATATCCAACTTGAGCTAAATGAGGAATTCCTAAGCTCATCTATAGGCTTACCAGCTATAGGCAAAAGGTGGTTTAAGAACTCCAAAGTGGACGAGGTGTCGTGGCTGCTCCTATTCACATCAAGAAAGATTGTCAGTTGTGATAGAGGTATGCCTGTCACTGCCCTCAAACCTAGGTGGAATGATCTATTGGCAATTGTTAAGCAGTTTGTGACTTGCGAAGGTTGTTATGGTTTGGTATTTCTGTATCATCTTCGGTTATTGATGAATATTATAGACTACCCTCTGAAAATGCCACACTATCTCCTGCGCAGTCTTTACAAAATGTCAAAATGATTTAAGCGTGAGAAGGCTGATAGCAGCCTTTTCCATCATTGCTTGATCAAAGTCATTATCGTTCACCATTTGAAGCTCAGTGGTGACTGTTGGCAAGCCTTCCTATCAAGGAATGACTTTGCCACTCAAGAGTGTGTTCAAATTGACAAGGTTGTGGTCACTGAAACTCTGGTTCTCCCTACCATGCCATCTCCTACCCTCCTACCCCCTGTCAAACCCTCGAATTGCCCCAACTTTGACCTACCCGATACCATGGTCGACCCATGTACTAAAGACAATACTAAGGCCATCAAGAGGCCTGTAAGGAAGAAAGGAAAAGGTGATACTGGTGTCAACAGTAGGGGAAAGAGAAATGCACGATGGATATCGAGATGCGCTCGGAACAAGCCCAAACAGAGCACTGACCAAAAGCCTATCGTCTAGAGCGAGGATTCAGACTTTGAGATTGAACGTTTCCTAGCTGAGGAATACCCTTACTCTCATGGCCTCTGCTCTATGGAATCCTATGACTATGTTTCCAACTTACCTCCGTGCCTCAAGAACGATCCTAAATTCCCGGGAATTAAGCTTCACAGTGACACCGCTGGTAACTTGAAAGAACCCTTGCCTGTAATGCCAAGGCCCGATCAATCACCATGTACCCAATGCAATTCTTGGCTTGAACGTTATTACACGGATGTTCCCCTGTTGCAATCTAAGATTAAACCATTAGAGGAACGAGTTAGTGTGTTGTCAAAGGAGAACGACATGCTACAAGCCAACGAGAAGAAGCAAAAGACCACCGGTTCAATTGTCTTCAGAAATGTTGAGGCAACAACGGCCTTTGTCAATTCAAAGTTATCTTGATCGAATCATTTTCCTATTGCCCAGGTATGTATTTCAACATCAATTTTGTTTTATGAGTTGGTTTTAATTAGTATGACCGATTGGGTTTGCTTTCAATTAGTTCTATTCATTTTAATAGATTCAAAACGATTATGTTATTTTCATTTTACCAAAAATGATATCGTTATGAATCATGTACAGAAGATTTGTTTGCTAAAATCGTGTAGCTATGATTTGATTGAACTGATTTAACACGATTTGATTGTTCCTAGATTAGTATAACGATTGTGTCGACCCTGAGTTAGTTCGATTCATTTTTGTTTGGTCTGATTCACAAACAATGCTGCGTGCCTTGAATTAGCATAATTATTTGTATATGCGTTGGATTCGTATTAAAGACTGATTTGATATAGTTCTGTTAGTTTTAAAATAAAAAAATGATCCTGTTAGTTTTGTTTTGATTCAACAATGATTTTGTTAAGTTCTGAGTCGACGTAAACTATTCCGTTTGTATTGAATGAATATGAAAGATTTGGTTATAGTCTGTTTCGATTGATATTGATTCAATAATGATTTCGTTAGTTTCGAATTATCAAAACGACTCTGTCTGCTCCGAATTGGTAATAAAAAGTGTTTGACAGATTGCATATATCCCTGTTACCATTTGGTTGATTAAACATGATTTCTGTTTGTTTCAAATTGGCATAAAGATTTGGTTACTTATGGCATGAACTATTTGTTTTGTTTTCAATTAGTAATTAAATATTTGTTTAATAGGTCCAATATATTTCTATTAGTTTTGGATTGATTTAAAACGTTTCTGTTTTCAAATTAGACCAGCTACAGAATCGTGAGATTCTGTATCTAGTCTTAAAATTTAGATTTTTGTTAATTTTACCAATAAAACATTATCTAAACTTGTCTATTCTTGTCCACCTACAGGTACTTACGAATTTCAATGGAAAATTGGACATGCTGTGGCAGTTTAGGACGTGCTTTTATGATGTAGTTTTGTTTTAGGTTGTTAGCTTAAGTCAGAAATAGAGACTTGGGAGATTATTCCCATATTTTTTGTAAACTGCTTTTGATAATTTCCACAGGGATGTTTTACCCTGTGGCCTTTATATATTCATTAATTTTTGTAATGAACCCATCGACTGGTGGTAGAACAAGACTATGGATTTATGATGATACAAACTCAAATGGAAGTGGATCTTTTGTAACAACTTTAGCTTTCAATTTATCATACTTTCGTTCAGGTTTTGTGCATTTTAATTTGTGATTAAGTCATTGACTACTTTAGATATCAAGACTTATTACAGTTTAATGCGTTGTGATTTAAATTCTGTCCATGTCTTATGTATCTCAGTTTTAATACAACAATTACTCTATTTTGATTTAACGAATAAAGGTTTATCTTCTTCGTTAAATGAATCATTTTGTACAAATCTTCGCATACGAGTTTATCTAATTGTGATGGTTTGTAAATTATAAGATTGCTGTCATTTTATGTCTTGTTTGTTCTATCATTGATATTCAAAAGAGCACTGCTGCTTCCTGTTTACAAGAAGCTTGTGGAAAATCTGGTGCGGGTTTCCTCCCATCGAACAACTGAATCAGATACTTTGCACTGGACAAATTGAAAAGCATTATTAGAGGTTAGTTTATTAGTGTTATTTAAGCAGTTTAGATAGTTATATATAGTTCAAATTTATAATTAGGATTATTATTTTAATTGCTCAGCTTATATAGTTTTCATTTTATTTATTTCCCATAAAATTATAAAAATAAAAAAACAATAGTTTTGCTGTCATAGGACAGTTTACAAATGATTTTAGCAGGTTTTCATTTAAAATCTGTAATCTGTAAATATTGTACATTTGTGATTAATATTTAATTGTGTCGATAGCTAAACATTTGACTTCATAGAATTATTATTGTATAATATTAGACAGTAGACTGTATATATATATTTCAGATTTGTTTATTAGTTTGTTTTAATTGTTGTTTTCATTTAGATTAGTTCCTTTAGTCAGTTTTCTTTCATTTTCCTAGGACTTAGATCATCCAACGGAGCCGCTAAAACCGTCGGGGTGGATCATCCCAAACGGCTTGGGTTATTTAGACAACCCGGGACCGGATCCATTCCTCCAGCTGGCGAGCGTTCATTTTCGCCCGTCAACAAATGGCGCTAGAAGGAGGGCCTGACATTTATTAATGGAACAAGGCGGTCGTAAGACTCCTCCACCACCTAACTGCTCACCTATAGTGACAAGAAGTCATTCAAACGAAAACATCCCCCCTCAAACAACAACCACATCAAACAACGATCTACGGATCATCGTTGAACCAACAACCCCAAATCCTTCAGGTGGTGACGTACAAGAGATTGTCCACCAATCTCTCTTAAGAACACATAGTGCCTTCGCCTGTTTGAGGCAACCAAATCGACCTTTGGACCAACCTTTAGACTTCTCTGATATCAGAGAACAACTTGGAGGCACTAACCTCACTTTAAACCCTACAGATCCAATCCTCACTCCTGCTTCAGGGGGATCTAGAATACCACCCTCACCACCTCCATCACCTCCTTCTTCTTCTGGAGAAGACTCTTCTAACGAAGGAAGTTCCCCTTCTTAGCCTTCCACACCACCTACACCAATGGCCAACCAGAACAATCCTGCCAGACCCTGGCTCGACCAAGATGCTATAGCCGTACCTGGGGCTCAACATCCCTTACCCAAACATCTGAAGAAGTGGCTTCCCAAGTTTGACCCTGACTCTAAACAGATCGCAGAAGATCACATTAAAAAGTTTATGTTAGCCATTAGACTCCGTAATGTCGAGCATGAAGACGTAGTCTGTAGGTTGTTCCCCTACACTTTCGAGGGCAATGCATCTACTTGGTACTTTCCCCAACAACCCCATACCATCGTGTCATGGGAAAAGTTTGAATCTTGCTTTCTGGAAAAGTTCGGAGATGATAAGTCTCCAGAAGTTCTAGTTATGGAGCTTTCTAGCTTAAGAATGAACCCAAAAGAGAAAATTAAAGACTTTAATCAAAGATTCTTAACACTAAAGAACTGAATCCCTACCAACTCGATGCCTACTGAGAATCTTATCATAGCATACTATACTAAAGCCTTGCATCAAAGTATAGCCATTTGGGTAAAACGATCTAAGAAAGACACATTGTTAGAGGCCTTTAAAGAGGCCAACCAGATTGAAAAAGACATCCTTAGTTTAAAAGACACTACTAGCAACGAAACAGAGACTAGTTCTTCTTCCAAAAAGAAGATCGAAATCCTCCCTCGACCTTCTCAAAATAAAACACAACCTGAAAGCTCAGATTTAGAAAACTTAACTAAAGTCATTCAAAAACTGTCAAATCAAGTTATAGATTTGAAGAGGACGACCGAAGAAGCTTCTTTGAGCAAAGGGCCTTACAAACCCCCATCCAGGAAGCCTTTTCCCACCAACAGACCTAACCCAAATACTGAGGGCTTAAATCTAGAAAGTCTGCAATTCGCCCTTCAAACAATTCTAGAAGCCCATGATAACTTGATGCCTCCTGAGATTCCTGAGGAGGTTGTTGAACAAGAGACAGTTGAAGAAGAAGAATCTTCTCCGAACATTTTTGGACACTTCTCGGATAGTATTTTTCAAGATAACTTCGAGACAGTACATCCCTACAATACTAGGAGTAAGACATCAAACAAACCTTCTTCCGAAAACACTACGACTTTGCCCCCAAAGCAATCTAAACCAACTGAGACTAAACAGAGTCTTGTTAAACCCAACTTAGATTATGATTTAGTTGAAGATCTTAAAAAGTTAAGGGCTAACATTTATGTTTATGAATTATTAAAATTTCCATTTCTGCTACAAAAAATGTTACAGAACATCGCAGAGAATAACAAAAATGGTAATTCAAGAAGTAACAAGGTTGTTCAGAAAAAAGTTCCTCAGAAGACTTCCGCTAAGAATAATCCTGATCCTCATGATAAAGGAATCCTTCCTGTAAATAATGTAACAAATGTAGATAAATTAGCTTTAGAAACTACGAGTAAAAAGCCACAAGCTTCCACACTTAGTACTCGTAGAAATGTACCTCCATTTTTGTTAACTTTCGAAATCTTTAATAGAAACGTGCACAATTGTATGGTAGACTCAAGAGCGTCATCCAATGTGATGCCATGGTCTGTATGTCAGAAGATTAAAGCTGAAGTTGAACCATCCACTTTAAAAATCATCCAACTTGATCGAACTAGTGTTAAAGTCATAGGCGAATTAAGGAATGTGCTTATAAGATTATCGTCTAACCCCAAAGTTTATCAAGTTATTGATATTATTGTTGTGGATATTCCAGAAGTTTATGGTTTGTTTCTAAGCAGAGACTAGTCGGAGCAGCTACACGACTATTTCACGACAGATTGGTCTCACCTATGGCTTCCAGAGAATGGCAAGCCCAACAAAATCAAGGTAAATCGTGAACTCTACCTTAAGTTCACGGTCACAGATTTGAATGATCCCAACGAACCATTTACACCTTTTGTTGTTTCACCCGAAATACAAGGGATGGATACCTTTTTCGGCAATTTCATGGCCGAGACTTCAGCTATTACCAACCCATAACAACAGTCTGAGATTGTAGCATATGTGCAGCCAACAGCTTCTACACAATGGTCTCATGCACCCGATAAAAATCAAATTTGGTCTCTTTATTTTGATGGGAAAAAGTCCAAAGAAGGAGTTGGTGCAGGTTGTGTTATTATTGATCCCTCAGTTAACAAAACCTTGATTGCATGTAGGCTAGAATTTGAATGTACTAATAACACAGAAGAATATGAGGCTTTATTGCAGGGCCTCAGAAAAGCTTTAGATATGAACATTCAAAATTTGACTGTCTTTGGAGATTCCAAAATCGTGGTTAGACATGTAAGATATTCTATCCACTATCTGTCTCTGCATCTTAAAAGCTACCAATCCGAGGTATGGAATTTAATGAATAAGTTTTCTGCTTTTAATATAAATTCTATTCCTAGATTGAATAATTTTGAAGCTGATCTATTAGCTAACGTAGCTTCCAAACTCTTTCCTGCAGAAGGCTTGTCCCCGAATGCATTCTCCGTCGAACTGTTGTTCAGGCCATCCGTTCTCGACAACATCACGAATTGGAGAGTCTTCGACGACGATCAGCAAATTATTAGCTTCCTGCATATGGAAGAAACTTTCCAAGGCGCGGTGATCGACGAGTGCACTCATGATGACAATTTGCGCGATTTCATGGTAATACCAGATCCAAGGTCTCCTGAGTCTTCATCGGACATGGTAAATTCGATCCCTAAATCTATAGTTAGATTAGAGAAATTTTACGATCTTCAAGATAAATTCAAAAAATCGGTCAACTGTAAAACCAATAGTTCCTCTTTATCATATGAAAAAGTAAATTTGGGAACTAATGACAATCCACAGTGCATTAATTTAGGGGTGGGGTGTTCTCAACAAGAAAAATCCACATTTGTTAAATTTTTTAAGGAATTTAAAGATGTTTTTACATGGACGTATGATGACCTTAAAAATTTCGACCCTAACATCATACAACACGTCATTCCTATGAAACCCCAAACCTTACCCTTTCAACAAAAATTAAGAAAAATGCACACTAAGCTCGAACTGACCGTCAAAAAAGAATTAAATAAACTCCTGAATGCTAAGATAATTTTCCCAGTTAGGCACACACAATGGGTTTCTAACCTTGTCCCTGTCGGGAAGAAAAGTGGGGAAATCCGACTTTGCGTCGATTTCCAAAACCTTAATAGAGCGTCTGATAAAGACAACTACCCTGTCCCACCTATGGAACAGATCCTTCAGTAGGTATCTGGTTCTGAGAGACTATCCTTATTGGATGGTTTTTTAGGGTACAACCAAGTCCTGATGTCTCCTCCAGACCAACTTAAAACTACCTTCCGCACTCCATGGGGCACCTACGCTTATCGAAAAATGCCCTTTGGACTGATTAATGCCGGAGCCACTTTCCAGAGAGCGATGGACATCACTTTCCAAGGCTTAATCAATCAATCTGTCATAGTTTACTTAGATGACGTTACTATATTTTCCAAAAAAAAAACTGATCATCTAGCTCATTTAAGAGCTGTTCTACAGCGATGTCATAAATACGACATTTCCTTGAATCCTAAAAAATCTATCTTCGCAGTAGAACAAGGTAAACTCTTAGGATTCATTGTGTCAAGCAAAGGGATGATTATCAACCCTGAAAGGACAAAAGTCATCTCGAAACTTCCCCCTCCTACATCCAAAAAGTCTATGCAGTATTTCTTAGGCCAGATAAACTTCGCCAGGAGATTCGTCCCCAGTTTCTCCGAGATGGTGAGACCTTTACAGAACTTAATTAAGAAAGACACACAATATCATTGGGGACCCTTAGAAAATCAAGCTTTTAATTCAATAAAAAAGGCCATAATAGACGCTCCTTCTCTCATGAGGCCCGATTTTTCGCAAGACTTCACACTCTACACTTTTGCTTCTGACCGTTCCTACGCTGCAGTCCTAACTCAAAAGAACGTTGAAAACAATGAATTACCCATCGCCTTTATGAGATCTGCTTTCAAAGGTGTGGAACTTAATTACCCAGTGGTAGATCAACAAGCCTACACTATTTTCAAAGTAGTCAAGCACTTCCGATCTTATCTTTTGAAATCCAGAACCAAAGTTATCGTCCCTTACCCAGCCGTCAGGAATCTGTTAGTGCAGAAAGAATTAGGCGAAAAGAGGGCGAACTGGGTTACCTCCTTACAGGAGTATGACATAAAAATCACCCCAACTCAAATAGTGAGAGTCCAAGGGTTATGCAAGTTAGTTGTTGATTCGGCAACAGGACAACAAGAAGAAAACGATAGGTCAAACCTATGACAGCACAATCAAAATGCAATCTGCTGTGCACAAAACTCTGTCAGTCCGTGGTATGAGGATATAAAATTCTGTCTTGAACATGGGTCAGCCCCTCGTCACTTGGATCCCACTAAAAGAAGAGAGTTAAGATTAAAGTCTGCTTCCTTTCAGTTGATTAATGGTATTCTGTTTTGTCAAAATTTTGATGGAGTACTAATGCGCTATCTTGAGAAAGATGAAGCAGAAAAAGTCTTACTAGAGTTGCATGCAGGAGAAGATGGTGGGAATTTTGGTGGTGACACCACTGCCCATAAAGTTTTGAGAGCCGGTTATTACTGGCCCACACTTTTTAGAGACACCCATGCCTTGTGCCACAAGTCTATTATTTGTCAAAAAGCATCCGGGCGGATACAGAAACCAGCCTTTCCTTTGCAGCCCATTTCAGTAGACTCCCCTTTTCAGCAGTAGGGCCTTGATATTATAGGTCCAATCAATCCGCCATCCTCACAGCAACATAAGTTTATCATAACAACCACAGATTACTTCACCAGGTGGTTTGAAGCTGCCGCATTAAGAACTCTGAATACCAGTCAGGTAATTGCCTTTTTAAATTCAAATATTATTACCCGTTTTGGTATCCCTGACTGTTTAGTATTCGATAATGCTTCTTATTTTTCGTCTCTTGAGATGAGCGAATTCACTCTAGAAAAAGGAATTAAATTGAAGTATTCTACCAGCTATTACCCTCAGGGCAATGGATTGGCAGAATCAACAAATAAGAATCTGATTAAAATCATCAAGAGAACGATATTTGAAAACCACAAAAACTAGCATAATGCACTGTTAAACGCAATCTGGGCTGATAGGGTAACACCAAAAAATGATGTAGGTAACTCTCCCTTCTTTCTCGTCTATGGCAGAGAAGCAATTCTGATGCCACATATCCTTCTTCCCTCACTACAACTATCACATAAAATACAAGAAGAAGACTGTCCCCCTTTGGAAAACCGAATTAACGCTTTAATGAAACTATAAGAGTTAAGAGCTCAAGCTGAACGTAAGTTAGATCAACATCAACTAGTGGTCAAAATATGGTTTGATTCTAACTCTGCCTCTGATAGGAACTTCGAACTAGGTGACCTTGTCTTGAAGTGGGATAAACCGCATGAGGGAAAGGGAGAGCACACGAAGTTTCAGAACTTATGGCTTGGACCGTTTTTAATTGCTAAGAAATTGGGTCCCAGCTCTTTCCGATTACAGAGTTTAGAGGGACAGCCAGACACCTATCCGGTGAATGGCCAAGCTCTCAAAATATATTTCGCTTGATGACAATCCTATGTATACTATGTAAATATTTTTATTTTGTTTGCCTTTCTTTTACTGTTTTGGTTTTGATTTTTCCCTTTGTACTTATCAGTTTTTATTTTTGGAAATACACATACCTGTATTTTGAACTGTTCAGACAAAGAAAACAGAAAATTCTTTCACTGAAATGACTGCTGAAAAATTGTCTAAACATCAATTATAATATACTTCTGAAATTTACATCTATGTTGAAAAGACTGTTGTTTGAAATAAGTTAACTGATTTCGATCTGTGCATGAAGCCTGTCACGATCATCCATTATCTTCTTACGTTGTCCCTGTTCTTTAAGGGAATGACTCAGAAGATGTCTCTCTGCCTTAGAAGGTTGGTTCTGTAAATAAACCATCTCTGGATCTTAATGAAGGACAGTTCTAAAAAATTCTGTTGAGGTCTGTAAAAATATGTTTAAAATATCATAATTTTCAGCGTCACCCCACTCAATTATATATCTTTAAAAAATTAAATCATAAAAGAGCCGTGGGAAGTGCTTGTAAACCCGCCGGGATGCTGAACAGGTCTGCTGGAAGCGGGTAAATGCATGCATGACGCCAAGACAACTTCGTCGGGGTACTGAATAGGCGCGCTGGCAGCGAAGCAATGTCGGGTATATGAAAATTCGTAAGTATGAAATCTCTTGACCTTAAAATGTCCTTTATTATGATCTGGAACTTCTTGGCAGGATACAGATATCAGAGTGGGTTGAATGACAACCCTGTTGAGGCTATGAACGCCTGCTGGCAGCAGTGGCCCTGTCAACAGTATTGGAGATTTTATCTTTAATATCGTGGCTCGCTTGTCTTAAGAGTGTTATCAGTTTTCATCCTTTAAGCACTGCTGTAATGTTTGATTAATAATGATGTTTAAACAATTTTTTGGTTGTTTTTGAGTTTGAATTATTCTTGTTATCATAATCTGAATTTGTTCTTCTGGCAGAGATAACTTCTTCTACCAGTGTATCGCCATTGTTGGAAGCCATTTCACATTTTTATCCTATCTTTATAAGCTGCCTATACAAGTGTTTTGGAACCCTTTATTCTCTTCGCAATCTTTTGAATAAAACAACACTATTATCTTGCGCAATTGCACACCTGCCTTTGTTCTCATTTTCACAACTGCAAGCGTGAAAAACTTGATTTCGAAGTCACGTCAATGGCATTAAAATCGTCACTGGATTATTACGGTCACTCTTGTCTATGTGTTCATTGCATTTATAATTCAATTATAGTCACACAGTTGGAAACACACCAAAACATTTACACATTTGGCATTTTTTGTTGTTGTTAATATGACTTCATTTTTTATAAGACTGTGGTGATGTTCTAATCATTATGATCGAGTATTTGATTCAATGGTGGTTTGATGTTCTATTGTTTTTGATCGAATTCAATGGTCTCATAACAACACATTGATATTGTGATTAGACCCTTAGTGCAATGGTTGCATACAAAGCATACGTTTTATGATTGAATCCTTGGTGCTATATTCGAAACATTATTTTGGTTTAAAATCATGCAAACACTATTGTTGTGCAAATATTCGGGTCGACACATCATAGATTTCATTAATTGTCTGAATGGCATTGTTTTTAACATATACCAATACTGATTTGAATCACCATATGCGTCGTCGATTGTACATTTGGATATGATTGTTTTGCATAGGTTGATTTCATTCCACCACCTTCACACACTTAGGCATTAATGCCTGCCTTCTATCCCGGGTCACCTCTGTTGGTTTTGGGGAAATCCCTGAGCTTTCGATCCTGCGTTTACCCTGTCCAAACCCTTGCCCGTTTACCTGACTCACTGTGTGCCCTGGCCTATGGCACCTATGGTGCGCATAGAACCTAATGGAAACCAAACACTCTTGCTATTCGACAATGCTCGTGAGGATTTGGAAAATAGTGGCTGGTTAGGTTTTATCCAGAGATTTGAGGGTTTCATCCTTTCGGTAGCCCAACAGTTCGCCCTCACGTTTGGTAGATGCAGGGCTAAGGTCGGAGATATCCAACTCGATCTAAATGAGGAATTCCTCAGCTCATCTACAGGCTTACCAGCTACAGGACAAAGGTGGTTTAAGAAATCCAAAGTGGTCGAGGTGTCGTGGCCGCTCCTATTCACATCGAGAAAGATTGTTAGTTGTGATAGAGGTATGCCTGTCACTGCCCTCAAACCCAAGTGGCATGATCTATTGGCAACTGTTAAGCAGTTTGTGACTTGCGAAGGTCGTTATGGTTTGGTATTTTTGTATCATCTTCGGTTATTGATGAATTTTATAGACTACCCTCTGAACATGCTGCACTATCTCCTGCGCAGTCTTTACAAAATGTCAAAACGATTTAAGCGTGAGAAGGATGATAGCAGCCTTTTCCATCACTGCTTGATCAAATTCATTAGCGTTCACCATTTGAAGCTTAGTGGTGACTGTTGGCAAGCCTTCCTATCAAGGAATGCCTTTTCCACTCCCGAGTGTGTTCAAATTGACAAGGTTGTGGTCACTGAAACTTTGGTTGTTCCTACCATGCCATCTCCTACCCTCCTACCCCCTGTCAAGCCCTCGAATTTCCCCAACTTTGACCTACCCGATACCATGGCCGACCCATGTACTGAAGACAATACTAAGGCCATCAAGAGGCCTGTAAGGAAGAAAGACAAAGGTGATACTGGTGTCAACAGTAATGGAAAGAAAAATGCACGATGGATATCGAGATGTGCTCGGAACAAGCCCAAACAGAGCACTCAACAAAAGCCTATCGTCTTGAGTGAGGATTCAGACTCTGAGATTGAATGTTTCCTAGCCGAGGAATACCCTTACTCTCATGGCCTCTGCTCTATGGAATCCTATGACTATGTTTCCAACTTACCTCTGTGCCTCAAGAACGATCCTAAATTCCCAGGAATTAAGCTTCACAGTGACACCCCTGGTAACTTGAAATAACCCTTGCCTGTAATGCCAAGGCCCGATCAATAACCATGTACCCAATGCAATTCCTGGCTTGAACGTTATTACACTGATGTTCCCCTGTTGCAATCTAATATTAAATCATTAGAGGAACGAGTTAGTGTGTTGTCAAAGGAGAACGACAGGCTACAAGCCAACGAGAAGAAGAAAAAGACCACTGGTTCAATTGTCTTTAGAAATGTTGAGGCAACAACGACCTTTGTCAATTCAAAGTTATCCTGATCGAATAATTTTCCTATTGGCCAGGTATGTATTTCAACGTCGATTTTGTTTTATGAGTTGGTTTGAATTAGTATGACTGATTGGGTTTGCTTTCAATTAGTTCTGTTCGTTTTAATAGATTCAAAACGATTATGTTATTTTCATTTTACCAAAAATGATATCGTTATGAATCATGTACAAAAGATTTGTTTGCTAAAATCATGTATCTATGATTTGATTGAACCGATTTAACACGATTTGATTGTTCCTAGATTAGTATAACGATTGTGTCGGCCCTGAGTTAGTTCAATTCATTTTTGTTTGGTCTGATTCACAAACAATGTTGCATGCCTTGAATTAGCATAATTATTTGTATATGCGTTGGATTCGTATTAAAGACTGATTTGATATAGTTCTGTTAGTTTTAAAATAAAAAAACAATCCTGTTAGTTTTGTTTTGATTCAACAATGATTTTGTTAAGTTCTAAGTCGACGTAAACTATTCTGTTTGTATTCAATGAATATGAAAGATTTGCTTGATTGGTTATAGTCTGTTTCAATTGAGATTGATTTAATAATGATTTCATTAGTTTCGAATTATCAAAACGTATCTGTCTGCTCCGAATTGGTAATAAAAAGTGTTTGACAGATTGCATATATCCCTGTTACCATTCGGTTGATTAAACATGATTTCTGTTTGTTTCAAATTGGCATAAAGATTTGGTTACTTCTGGCATGAATGATTTGTTTTGTTTTCAATTAGTAATTAAATATTTGTTTAATAGGTCCAATATATTTCTATTAGTTTTGGATTTATTTAAAACAGTTCTGTTTTCAAATTAGACCAGCTACAGAATCGTGAGATTCTGTAGCTAGTCTTAAAATTTAGATTTTTGTTAATTTTACCAATAAAAGATTATCTAAACTTGTCTATTCTTGTCCACCTACAGGTACTTATGAATTTCAATGGAAAATTGGACATGCTGTGGCAGTTTAGGACATGATTTTATGATGTAGTTTTGTTTTAGGTTGTTAGCTTAAGTCAGAAATAAAGACTTGGGAGATTATTCCCAGATTTTTTGTAAACTGCTTCTGATAATTTCCACAGGGATGTTTTACCTTGTGTCCTTTATATATTCATTAATTTTTGTAATGAACCCATCGACTGGTGGGAGAACAAGACTATGGATTTATGATGATACAAACTCGAATGGAAGTGGA
>SNQJ01S0177701.1:0-20284 GCA_010110895.2 Picea sitchensis
ATTAGTTGTAATTATACCTCCTAGTCTCCTATATATACCAAGGAGACATTTTCATTTGGAATCATCTTGTACTTGAACATTTATGTGGGGTAAAAGGAGGTTGCCCCCTCGAAGAGGCTTATTATCTGAAATTCTCTCTTTTTGAGTACTTATTCTGAAGTTTTTCTATGCTATATTGATATTTGGTTCTTAACATTAGGGAAGGAAACAACTACCCAAAGCGTCGAAGGGCGAAGTCACGAATTACCGTCAACCGTTGATCTGGAGTGAAATATGGGAACCGTTAGATCACAATAAAGGGAAGGAGGCGGTCAACTTCAGTGTTAACCTCTCCAGTGGAAAGGAGTTCGAATTGTACTAGAATTCCCAAAGCTCGAATTCAAGAAGAAACACCAGTCGTCTGATCTAAGGAACACATCGGGAAATATATTGACCGTTGGATCCAGTAAAGTGGAAGGATAGAATAAGCAAGGCCAAAGGCCCGAGATCCTGAATTTCTGAATTCCCGACAACTGTTGGATCGTGTTAATATTTTCAAGTCAAAGAAGGATCGTTAGATGAACTCAAGTTACTCGAGGTTTATTCTTTAGGGAATCTCACTCTAGGAGAATTGGGAAGTGGGAAAAGTGAATAACCCGAAGTCCCGAAGGCCGAAATGAATCTGGACCATTGATCTAGAACTAATCATAGTCGTTGGATAAAGGATTCATATGAACCTAAGACTGTTAGATCTAGGAGGAGGACATGTGACACATTAGGAGATCCATGTCAGCAAGGACAAATGGCGCAATCATATGGTGACAACTGTCTAGGTCAATATGGAACTTTAGGTTACGTAAGTCATGAATCTAGGTGACACGTGGAAACCACTCGGCCAGTTCCAAGTTAGTAGTGACATCAATAAGTTACGTCACTCTAGGAGTATGTCCTTAGGGGGAAACTTGTTTCTACAACCAACAACTACCCAAAGTGTCGAAGGCCGAAGATAACGCTAATCATTGATCTAATTCGGGAGCATTCTAAACCATTGACCAAGTATAGTGAAAGGATATATTAAATGTAAATCACGAAGTAACGCTAACCGTTTATACACTTCAGGAGCGTTCTCAATCGTTGATCAAGCATAGTGGAAGGATAGCGTAAGCATAGGTGTTAACCAAAAACAAACGGTCACCACCGCTTTATGACTTATTCAGTAGGTTATCACTTCAGATGATTCAAAAGGATCTAGAGAGGCATAAGAATGACTATGAGTTCTCAGAAGTACCTCAGGAAGCTCAGAATGACCTCAACAAATAAAGAAAAGGAAAATATTCAAATTCTTCAAAACTCAGCAAAATTGGCATCATCATGAAGAGCGCATTGCAATATTTCCAACGATGTAAACGGTTCGTCGAATGAAGTTACAAATTGAAAGATATCCACAGTCAAAGTTTTGGTCAACTAGCCAAGTCAACAGGGATGAGTCAACATCTGTACTACTGACGTCAACATTCTTACAGGGTACATGGATCAATCAGAGAGTGACACAGTCATGATGACATCAACATGTTGATGTGGTAGCACCAGAGGCTGCCATGTGTCACTCATTTTCGACATTTTTAGGATGAAATATGGACCAATGAGAAAGTGCCATGTGGCTGTCCATACAACCACGTGGTAGTCCATACAGTACGTGGCAAGCTGACATGGTAGGAAAGTGACGTGGAAGGATGATCGTGTAAATGGATTACGTGGACCAATGAATGGCCGCCACATGGCCCAGTCATGGGCTTCCATGTGGTAGCAGGAAAATTCCCAATGAGGGTTAGAAACTGAAAATTCAAATTTTAAAAGGGGTTGGCCAGTGGCCAACCCCCAGTCCATGAAATTCGGCAGTGTTCCACCATATCTGGCTAGGCCACCAATTGTAGTAACAGTTTTGGTAGTTCTTCCAAACAGAAACGTCGATCCGCCAAATTTGAACCGATCCACCAAGTTTAGCGCCAACATTTAAATAGTTGTAACATTATAGCCAAAAGGGGGAGGCCCGTGGGTTTGACCATGGGACCTCCCCAACCACAAGATTTTAATACACATCCACCAACCACTAGGTCAACGACCTTGTTGGTAAACTCCACCTGACTTATTTTTTAAAAGGATAATTTTGCCAATGCATGAGGAGGAAGAGGCAGGGAGCGCGACGGTATGACCGGGGCATGGATCCCAATGCAACATTAATGAATTAATTTCACACCTTCTCACTAAAATTATTTTGGACCAGCAAAATCCTTTATCAATTAAAAGGTAAGTGAGGGAAGAGTTCCCTCACTTTGTCTTTCTCAATTCACTTTTCCTTGCTTGGATGTGTGCCCTTTAAGCCCACTCAAAGATAATTGACATCACCCCGATGTGAAGTCCTTGTTTTCCTGTCCAGGATGATATCTTCCTTCATCTCATCCAAGTAATCAGGAGAAAACTCATCAACTAAAGGTAGTAAAACTTCCTCACCTTGATCCATGATCATTGGAGGGTCAAAATGTTTCAAGTTTTCTACGTTTACAACTGAGTAAATATGCATATATGGTGGAATATCTAAATGAAAAGCATTGGTGTTTCTTTTCTCCAAAATGGTGAAGGGTCCATATCAGATAGGCTCTAGTTTCTTTCCTTCGCACTTCGACCACTCCTTGCTGATGTGAATCCATACTTGGTATCCGACCTGGAACTGATGATCAACCTTGTGCTTGTCATGTTGAGCCTTATACCGTGCTTGGCATTTTTTCAACTGCTCCCTGACTACTTGGTGCACTTTCTGGATCCTTTGAATGAGCTTGCGGACCCTATATTCATTTCTTCATTTGAATCGACATCTTTCCCATACATCAAGTCCAAAGGGACCTTAGGCAAGTATCCAAAACATGTTTCAAATGACGAACACTGAGTGAAGGAATGTAAGGCTCTATTGTAAGCATGTTGAATATAGTGTATTTGGTCATCCCACAACTCGGGATGCTTGTTGCAGTAGCCTCGAAGAAAATGTACCGATGTTTGGTTAACAACCTCTATCTGACCATCAATCTGTGGATTGAAAGCCATAATCCTCTTCAACTTGGTGTCCATCATTCTCCACAAACTTGTCCAAAACTCTCCAAGGAATCGAGTATCTCGATCCAAGATAATGGACGTGGGCAACCTGAAGTGGACCCAAACATACTGAAAGAAGACATTAGTAGTCTGCTCAGCAGTGACCTGCTTTTTACATGGCATCAAGATAAACATTTTTCTAAACCTATCCACTACTACATACAAGTAGTCATGAACCGCCTACAAAGTCCATGGAAATACTTTCCCATGGATGAGACGGAACAGGAAGTGGCGAGTACATCCCCAATTTTCTATTAGTGGGCTTACAAGTAGAGAACATCACACACTCCTTTACATACTTGGTTACAATTTCTTTCATCTGAGGCCAATAAAAGAACCTTTGCATATGAGCCATGGTTTTTCCTACCATAAAATGCCCAGACACAAGAGAAGTGTGAGATTCTCATATTACATGGACTCGTTCACTTTTAGGAATACATAGCTTTCCAGGATGGTAGAGTAAGTTCACGTGTAGACAATAGTTCTCCACCTATTCACCATGGGTTAGATTCTCAAATACATCTTTAAAATCTTCATCAACAACATATTGTTCAACATAGCTATCATGAGATAAAGAAGCATTCTTCAAAACAATAGAAGCAACAATAGGAGGTATAGAAAGCATATCAAATACATTATACTTGTACCCTTTTTATACTTGATTACCAAATGGAGCTGTTGAAGAAAACCCATCCACCTGTAATGTCAATATTGTTGTAGCTTGGTTTGTGCTTGGATATACTGTAAGGGATGATGATATGTATGTATGATTGTTTCCTTCCCTAACAAGTAGTGCCTCTATTTTTTCACACTTTGAACTAATGCATACAACTCTTTATCATATGTAGGATAGTTAACAACAACTTGGTTAAAATTTTTAGAGTGGTAACAAATAGGATTATGATTTTTCATCATTACTGCACACATGGTGTAACCGTTGGCATCAGTCTTGATCTCAAATGGTTGCTGAAGATTTTGTAATGCTATTACTGGTGATATACTGATATTTTCCTTCAAGGTGTCGAAGGCCTTTTGTTTCTTTACTCCCCACTGAAAAGTGTTCTTCACACTGGTCAAGGCATGCAAAGGAGCTGCAATAAATGAGAATTTTGTGATGAATCTCCTCCAGTACTGAACTGCACCCAAGAAGATTTGTACTTCGGTTACATTTGTGGGCTTAGGACAATTTAAAATTACATAAATTTTGGAAGGATCAATTTTCAATTGTCCTCCTCCTACAATATGACCTAAGTACACCAGTGCAGTCTTGCCAAACTCACATTTGGACAATTATACATACAACTTTTCCCTTCACAAAGTATCTAGTACTTGATTTACATGTCGTACATGTTCATCCCAAGTCCCACTAAATATAATATTGTCATCTAAATACAAAATTACAAAGTCATCTAAGAATGGCTTGAATACATCATTCATTACATGCATGAAGGTCGTTGGGGAATTACAAAGCCCAAACGACATAACTAACCACTCACATAGACCCTGTTTGGTTTTAAAGGAAGTTTTCCATGCATCTTGTTCTGCAACCTTGATCTGATGGTAACCACTACACAAATCCAACTTAGTGAAATAAACAACATTCTTTAATTGATCAAGTAAATCATCTATACAAGGAAGAGGGTATCGATTTTTTACTGTGATTTTTTTTAAGGCTCGATAATCGACACACATTCACCATGTTCCATCCTTCTTTGGCACCATCACAATCGAATAACCACACAGAACCACACAGAGACGAGCTGGGCTTGATGACCCCTAGATCCAATAAGTCATGTACATGTTTCTTGATCTCCGTGATCTCTATAACCAACATCCTGTAAATGCCCACATTAGGAAGGGGAGAATCCTGTTGAATATGTATTTCATGTTAGATTTCCCTCTTAGGAGGTAATCCATCTGGTTCTTGAAAGATTTCATCATAATTAGAAACAATATCAATTCATTATTTCTTATGATAAGGATCACATCCTTGGAAGGCGCCGGATGTTCCAACATCCTTTTCTCTTACAACCATGATTACATATCTCTTATTAGTGTTTATGAGTCTTTTCATTTGTCATGCACTAACAAGTGTTGCATTTTCCTTCATACTGTGGGCTCTAACAATGCATTCCACTCCTCCTTTAGTAAGTTGATATTTGTTCTCATGAGGAAAGAAGACTGCTTTTCTATCATAAAGATATGGACTCCCTAATAGTATGCCACATATATCAAGTGAGACAACATCCAAATAAACTTCATAAACCAACTTTGAAGCAATAGAAAATATAACTCTACACTGCTTGGTGACATTAAGTTTTGCTTTGTCACATACCCAACCAAGAGGATAAGACTTTGGATGCGGTTTTGTTTCAAGGTCCATTTTTTTGACAAGTGTCTCAGATATTAAGTTAACTTGGGAACCCAGATCAAACAAAGTATCAATCTTAGTATGCTTAGATACAACCCTTATGTGAAATAATTCATTCCTCTTTCTTTCATCATCATGAGATTCATTAGTGGAACTTGAACTAGCATGAAGGGAACCTTTACCTTGTACTCCAACCGCGGTGATCTTTTCCTCATCTCCTGAATCAGAACCAAGATCTTGTTGTACTGTAGCAATGATCATTGTCTTCTCCTTTCCACCTAACTTCTTTTGTCTTTTCTCCGGATGCAGTTTCCAACAGTGCTCATCATCCTGACCATCCCTCTTGGAGTGAGTGCAAGATGGCTTTCTTTCTCCCTTCTTTGTAGTGGCGGTCTTTTTGTCCTTTCTTTTAAACTTTCCTTTAAACTGATTATGTGGGAACTTGGAAAGCTTCTTTATGGGATCTTATTGAACATTCTTTCCTATGCTTTCAAGATGTGTGGCTTGCACACAAAATTTATCAAGACTGGTGGGGTTAAATAACAATAAAGTGTGAAGAAGATAACTGTGAAGTGCGCCAATATACTTCATTAAAGTTTCATAGTAATCTAAAGGAATGTTTAGTGAAAGTGATTTCTTAATAAATTCCTCCATGAAAATTTGTAATGTTTGAACTTTACTTTGTATTAAAGTTTTCCATTCCATCATTGCTTTATGTAAATAACCCAATGGATAAAATTGCTTCCTTATTGCTGATTTAAATTCCGACCATGAGGAAAGAAGATTACCACACTTACTTCTGTCCTAAAGCTTTCTCTCCCACCATACGACACCAATGCCTTCCAATTGAAAAGAGGAAAATTTAACTTTCACTTCCTCTTCATCAATTTGTTGTACACAAAAATATACTTCAACTTGTCGGATCCAATTATCTAGCTTTTCAGGATTATCATCTCCATTAAACATAGGTAAAGAAAATTTCACAACAAGATTTAATAATGGTTTCTTAAAAGAGGTTTTATGATTAGCATTCGAATGATGAGAATGATGAGAATGATCAAAGGAAGAAGAGATAGAACTCGATGGTGAAGATGGAGGCTAAGGAGGGTCTCCTCCAGCCCCTTGGTTCACTAAAGCACATTCATCTATTGGTGCTTCCTTTTTCTTCCCTTTCTTTGCCATCTTCTTTTCGTAATCTCCATACATTCGCTCAACCATATATAACATGAGATAGAAGACCATATGGAAGTTTTTCTCCTGTTCATCACACTTGTCCTCTTCATCCATTTTCTTCCTTTGGGATGCACAACCAATCTCTGGGTTGAAAGTCTTAAGTGTTCCTTCACTCTATTTATGCTTGGCCCTAGTAAGCATTCACACTCAACAATTCAAGTCAAAGATGACTGCTCTAATACCAACATGATCCAAGATCTTTTCATCGATATGACTTATTAAAGAATTGTATTAAATGAGCATAAATTAAAGTGCACCATAAAGAAGGAAAGCTCAATAAGAAAGATACATAAGCATCAATCTGAACACAAAAAACTTGATAACAGAGTTCTTCCTTGGTGGACTATGTCTTCGGGTCCTTCTCTCAAATGAGTAGGACTTTTTATTAACTCAACAAAAGAATTTGGCAAAATACATAAGTATACCTCATTCTGGAATTAAGTTGTAGAATATTTGCTCAGATCAGAAAAAATACAACACCATTGAATTCGTGGCATCGAATTACCCAAAAATGATTGTCTCCGTGCTTCAATATGACTCTGGAACTCCCAGGCCCATGAGAAATTTTGCCTCAATTTCTGTGTCTGCAACTTGCAATTAATTCATTAATGCTACATTGGGATCTATGCCCCAGTCATACCGTCATGCGCCCTGCCTCTTCCTCCTCGTGCATTGGCAAAATTCTCCTTTTAAAAAATAAATCGGGCAAATTTTACTAACAAGGCCGTTGACCTAGTGTTTGGCAGATGTGTATTAAAATATTGTGGTTGGGGAGGTCCAGAGGTCAAACCCGTGGGCCTCCCCCTTTTGGATATAATGTTACAACTGCTTAAATATTAGCACTAAACTTGGCAGATTGGTTCAGATTTGGCGAATCAACGTTTGTGTTTGGAGGAACTGCTGGAACTGTTACTACAATTGGCGGCCTGGCCGAAAATGGTGGAACATTGCCAAATTTGGTGGAGTGGGGGTTGTCCACTGGCCAACCCCTTTTAAAATTTGAATTTTTGGTTTCTGGCCCTCATTACGCATTTTCCTGTCCCCACGTGGCAGCCCATGAATGGGCCACAAGGCGGCCATTCATTGGTCCATGTCACTTTCTTTCCATGTCATGTTTCCATGTACTGTATGCAATGCCACGTGGTTGTATGGACTACCACTTCTCACTTTCCCATTGGTCCATATGTTGAACTGAAAATGTCGAAAATGAGTGACACGTGGCAGCCTCTGGTGCTTCCACGTCAGCATGATAACATCATCATGACACATGTCTCTCTCTGATTGATTCACGTACCCTGTATGAATGCTGACATCATCTATACTAATGATTATGTCAGCAGTATGGATGTTGACTCATCCCTATTGAATGGGCTAGGTTGACCAAAACTTTAACTGCAAATATCTTTCGATCCGTAACTCCATTTGATGAACCATTTATGCTGTTGGAAATCTTGCAACGCGCTCTTCGTGATGATGCCAATTTTGATGAGTTTTGAGGACTTTGATTTTTTTCCTTTTCTTTATCTGCTGAGGTCATTATGAGCTTCCTGAGGTACTTCTGAGAACTCTGAGTCATTCCTAGGCCTCTCTAGATCCTTTCGGATCACCGGAGGGATTGAACTACCTTAGAGTTCTAGTAACCCATAGTCTTGGAGACCCAAAGCTCTGGAGTAAGATCTAACCATCCATCGAGGAGGAAGATATCAACCGTCTGATATACTTCGATGATATGTACTCCAGAAGGTTTAAATATTATAGAGGCTGGAAGTTTCGAAGTAAATAATGGCTATCCATCCCAAACTTTTATTAAGTCACAGCCGTTGGATTAAGTAGTGGAAGGATAGTGTAAGGATCAAAGCTAGATCGTTGATTTGGTTTCGGGAACCATGCTAACCATTGGATCTATGAGAGGTAACCACTTAAAGAAGTTAAAAATTTGGAAGATTGGATGATTCTAAGAGAGAATTCACCTGAAGGCCGAAGTCTGAAGGCCTAGGTTCTAGCCCCCGGTCATGGGTTACAAACACATAAGTCGTGAGGTGCTGGAAACATCGCTTAAATAATAAGCTTGTGGTTTTGCGCATATGGTCATATGTAAATGGTTTGAAGGAAGCGCCTCATACATATTTCATTCAAAAGAAAGTTAACACCAGAACAATACAAAGAATCGATAAAATATCGAATATGATATGTTGGTGAACCAAGATTGCAACAGAAGCATGAGTACGATATAATGAGTCAATCCATGTATGTGATCAAATCATAAGGACAAAGTTTGAAACCAATATTAGTTAGTTAAATGAAGAGGTGTGATGGTTCAAACAAAGGGAGACAATGCTTCATATATCACACCAGTTGGGAGACTATATAACAAAGAAGTATGGTGAAAAAAAGATGTAGTTGAATTTTGTAAGTATATATATTTATATATAATGGATTGAATGAAGGTTCATTCTACTAGTTTGGTGCCTGTTTACAAGATGGGTCTTGTATCAGGATTGGATTCCTCACATCTCAGTTGGATCTGAGATCAACAAGCTGGGACTTGTTATGAGGGTTGGATTCCTCATTTCTCAGTTGGATATGAGAACTACAAGTCAGGTCTTGTAACATAGAGCTGGGTCTCTCATAATTATTTGAAGATGAATATATTCAAACATTGATCTTATGTATTCATTCAAGTTAAATAAATAAATAAAATATTTATTCTTTTATATATTGGTTGAGAAATTGAAATAAATATATGTTGTTCAAATAATTTATGAAAAGTGGAAAATTGTCCAAAGTTTTGTGACACTGATTCACCCACCCCTCTCAGTGTCAAGTGTTTATTTCAACAATTGGTATCAGAGCGAGTTTCTTCAACACAATTTAAACACTGGAAGGTATATTATGAAGAAATGGGTGGACAAATGGCTCTCTCCACAAATGAAGCTCGCTTATTTGATGGAATAGATTATTCTTCATGGAGGGAAAATATGAAAAGATATCTGAAGTCAAGAGGATCTAGATTTTGGGATTCGGTATTAAGTAAGCCATGGCACTTAACTACTTCAAAGAGAAAAAAAAAACTACAAAGGAAGCAAGGAGAAACAATTCATTAGCCTTAAAAGCAATCTAGGATGGATTGTCAGACCAAGTCAAAGAAACGATGAGACACTACAAATCTGCTAAAGAATTATTGTTCCACCGAGAAAATAGTTATCAGAATGAAGCACAAGAAGAAGATAAATCCTATCAAAGTAAGAAACAAGACTTAGATAAAGAGGATTCCTGTCAAAATATAGAGCAAAACTCAGAAGAAGAGAATTATTATCAAGATAAGGAACACGATAAATAAAAGGAGAATTCCAATCAGATTGAAGAACATAATACAAAGAAAGATATTTCTAATTAGAATGAAATGCATGATTTGATGCAAATATCAGTCAGCAATGACGAAGAAAACCTCATCAAGTAATTGAGGCATATCTCAATAATCACTAAAGAAAAAATACATAATATTAAGACTGATTTATAGTTGCAATAGAAGAGATTCATATGGAACCAGGAAATTGCATGCATATTAAAGTTCCTGTGGAGGATCTTGACAATATTGAGTACAAAACTATGTGCACTCTAGAATATTTGAATAAAGTTCAACAAAAAAATATGTTGCTACTACAACAGTTAGATCAATCAAACCATGAAGAGCATGAGTAAAACAACTAGTTATAAAAGAAAGAAGAAGATATCAAAAGCTTGAAACCAAAGTTGCTAATCTAACAGAAGAGATGGAAGAATTAAAGACACATGACAATAAAAGAAAATAAATACTAAAAGAAACAGAAGAATTGGTTAACAGTCTAAAAACTCAACTTGTGGAAACTAAAGAAAGTGAAGAAGTCCTGAAGATTCAGTTAACTGGGAAATAAAATTCTTACCACATGTTGGAATTGGAAATCATCAACTTCAAAAAGATAAATGAAAGTACTAATGCAGATATAATGACTCAAATTGACGAAGCTAAGAAAAAGGAAGAAGCCCAGAAGATCCAAATAACTAAAAATGAAGAATCATGCCAAATGTTTTAAGTAGAAGCCATCAACCTCAAAAAGATTCAACTAGAATACGAGGAAGAAATCAAAATATTGAAAACTAAAGTTTTTGATCTAACAAAAGATATGGAAGAATTGAAGACATATGACAAAAATATTAAATGCAAAGAAGTCTTGGATGAGATAGAAGGAATAGTCATCAATCTAAAGACTCAACTTGAACATGCTAAGAAAGTGGAAGAACCCATGAAGATTCAATTAACTAAAAAGGAAGAGACATGTAACATGTTTAAATTGGAAATAGTCAATCTCAAAAAGATGGATAAAAAGACAAATAAATATGTCAAATTCTAGAATAGCTTAGTTATCCTAGATAAGATTTGGAACAGTCGAAGATAGGTTGATGACAACATTGGTC
The DNA here is from genome assembly GCA_010110895.2 of Picea sitchensis. Lineage (NCBI taxonomy): Eukaryota > Viridiplantae > Streptophyta > Pinopsida > Pinales > Pinaceae > Picea > Picea sitchensis. Next base: position 11,186 of record SNQJ01S0177701.1, read on the forward strand.
TTGGATACAATAAAAAGGAAGACAATGAAAAATGGAGCACCATTTACAAACATGAGAAAGTAGCATCCTTCTCAAATGGAAAAGGTGCAATCACAAACCAATTACAAGTCATGAACTTTGTTAAGGAAGGAAGCTATAGAAGTAAAAAGGAAGAAGGAAATCAAAATACATATCTCTCAAGCCAAAATAAATTCAATAATGGAAATACCTTCAATGGCTATTTATTTTCTTGTCATAACTTTGGCCATAAAGCAATGGACTACAAGAAACTAGAGAAAGGATATGCAGGAAAATCCAAAAACTCAATTACATGTTGGAGATGCAATTTTGTGGGGCACACAACAAAAGTTTTTCAAACAATGAGATGTTACATTTGTGATAGGTTTGGGCACAAATCCCAAAGCTGCAAGAGTTTAAAAATTCAATCCTTAAATAAGTCATTCAATTTAGGGAGAAAACCTAATAAAATTTGGAGGAAGAAAGGAGATGACAAATCTCCAAAAACAAAATTAGAAAGAAAAGGTCCAAAAACAAGAATTTCTTATAGAAAGATATGGATTAGAAAATCTAAAGGAGAAAGCAAGAAAGATGATCTTGCACATGAAAAATGAAGAAATTAATAACAAGAAAATGATGGGTGAAGGTCCTAATAAGGAATGTGAAATTCAATATGAAATAGATCAAGCTCAAGAAAGGGAAGTCCCTATAGAAGAATATGACACAATCCTGATGATGTCATAATCCTTTAGCCAAAGAAAGAAAAATAATTGATAGGGGGAGTTGTAGAATACAAGAAGGAGAAAATGGACAAAGGATAACATCACCTTAGGGGGAGTAAAACCTCAGAGAGAACAAGAAAAAATATTTTTTTGTCATTCTGTAAAAAGGGGAGAAGAGAAACAATAGTAGAGAAGTTCAAGGGGTATCAATCAACAAAGATCAATTGATAAAAAAATTGATATTAAATCAATTGGTATCACTACAAGTTGGTATCAATAAGACTACTTATTTGAACACAAATATCCCAATGAACTGAGATAAGCAACTAGTAAATTCACAGGGGGAGAAAAATAGTCAGAGCCTCACTTTTTGTCATTGATGTCAAAGGGGGAGAGGAGTAGTAAAACAAAGTTAGGCAGAACAAAAATTTGCTATTAGATAGAAAAGAATATCAGTGATAGGGGGAGCAAAGGAATGAACTTATTTTTGTTTTACAAATATGTTTCCCTCAATGACAAAGGGGGAGATTGTTGACATTATTGATTGTGTGTTGTCATTGATGGAAACATGAGTCAAACATGTAAAGTAATCAGAGAAAAGGAAGATCACCTTGTGGTAGAAGTAATTCGTGATCACTGTTGATCACGATAGGATCAAAAGTGATCCAATGATTCTAAATCACAGGAAAGGTAGCATGGAGAGAGCCAATGTACAAAAGGAGTAACGAAGAAAATTTTATTAAAAGCTTAGAAGAAATAGCGATGAACATATCAGAAGGAAGAACATTAATCGAAGATCAGACGAGATGATGCACAAGAGCCATTCTCTAAGGAATAAAAATAGATTGTGACTGTCGAATTCAGCAGAAAGTCACAATAGTTGTCAGATCTGGGAGTTGCAGAGGAAGACCGTTGGATCAAAATCCGATTAAGTCATGACCATTAGATCTCAGTGAAGGCAGATCGATGACAGAGAGCCATTGTGGGATTCAAAGGACGAGTTAATGTCCGCACAGATTTTGGTTCCACAATCCACGACGATCGTTTATCGTCACCCATCAACAAATCAATGACTCACATTCGTCCATCCGCCAATGTGCATCTTCCATTGCAGAATTCAACGACGATTTTAAAGGTCATGTTAGTTGGGACTCTTCAATCATCCATGATCGTAGATCTCCACGTTGATTTAATCACAACCATCGATCCTTGATGAGAGGTTAGCACCCAAAATATTGGAACGAGCTCATAGTCCTTGATCAAATGGGTCATAGTTAAAGATCCTTCAAGCTAGAGCTTAGGGAAGCTAACAACTACCCAAAGCACCGAAGGGAGAAGTCACGAATTACCATCAACCATTGATCTAGAGTGAAATATGGTAACCGTCAGATCACAATAAAGGGAAGGAGGAATTCAACTCCGATGCTGACCACTTTGGCAGAAAGGAGTTCGAATTGAACCAGAATTCCATAAGCCCGAATTCACGAAGAAACGCTAGTCATTTGATCTAAGGAACACTTGGAGAAATATCCTGACCATTGGATTGAGTAAAGTGGAAGGATAGAATAAGCAAGGCCAAAGGTCCGAGATCCTGAATAGCCGAATTCCCTAAAACTGTTGGATTGTGTTAAGATTTTCAGGTCAAAGAAGGATCGTTAGATGAAGTCAAGTTACTCAAGGTTTATTCTTTGGTGAATCTCACTACGGGAGAATTGGGAAGTGGGAAAAAATGAATAACCCAAAGTCCCGAAGGCCGAAATGAATCTGGACCATTGATCTAGAACTGATCATAGTAGTTGGATCAAGGATTCATATGAACTTATGTCTGTTAGATACAGTAGGAGGACATGTGACACATCAGGAGATCCATGTCAGCAAGACCATGTCAGCAAGGACACATGGCACAATCAAATGGTGACAATTTTCTAGGTCCATATGGCACTTTAGGTTACATAAGTCATGAATCTAGGTGACATGTGGCAGACACTTGACCAGTTCCAAGTCAACAATGACGTCAACAAGTTACGTCACTCCGGGAGTATTCCTTCAGGGGAAACCAATTTCTACCACTAGCAACTGCCCGAAGCACTGAAGGCCGAAGCTAACACTAAGCGTTGATCTAATTCGGGAGCATTCTCGACTGTTGATCAAGTACAGTGGAAGGATATGATAAATGTAAATCACGAAGTAATGCTAACCATTGATCTACTTCAGGAGAGATCTCAACCGTTGATCAAGCATAGTGGAAGGATAGCGTAAGCGAAGGTGTTAACCGACAACAAGCAATCACCACCACTTTATGACTTATTAGGTAGGTTATCACTCTGAAGGGATTGAACTACCTTAGAGTTCTAGTAACCCGGAGTCCTGAAGAGCCAAAGCTCCGAAGTAATATTTGACCATTCATCGAGAAGGAATATATCGACCATCCGATCTACTTTGGTGAAATGTACTCCAGAACGTTGAAAGATTGCAGAGGCTGGAAGTCTTGAAGGACAAAGTTTCGAAGTAAATAATGGTTGTCAATCCCAACCTTTGATTAAGTCATAGCCATTAGATTAAGCAGTGGAAGGATAGTGTAACGATCAAAGCTAGACCGTTGATTTGGTTCCAAGAACCATGCTAACCATTGGATCTGTGAGAGGTAACCACTTCAGGAAGTTCAAACTTCAGAAGATTGGATGATTCTAAGAGAGAATTCACCCGAAGGTCGAAGTCCGGAGGACTAGTTTCCAACCACCGGTCACGGGTTACGAACACATAAGCTGCGAGGCGCTAGAAACATCGCTTAAATAATAAGCCCGTGGTTTTGCACATATGGTCATATGTAAATGGTTTGAAGGAAGTGCCTCATACATATTTCATTCGACATAAAGTTAACACTAGAACAATATAGAGAATCGGTAAAAGATCGAATATGATCTTTTGGTGAACCGAGAATGGAGCAGAAGCATGAGTATGATATAATGAGTCGATCCATGTCTGTGATCAACTCATAAGGACAAAGTTTAAAATCAAGATTATTTAGTTAAATGAAGAGGTGCAATGGTTCAATCAAAGGGACACAATGCTTCATATCTCACACCAGTTGGGAGACTATATAACAAAGAAGTATGGTGAACAAAAGATGTAGTTGAATTTGTTGAAGTATATATATTTATATATAATGGATTGAATGAAGGTTCATTCTATCAGGTTGGTGCCTGTTTACAAGCTAGGTCTTGTATGAGGATTGGATTCCTCACATCTCAGTTGGATCCAAGATCAACAAGTTAGGACTTTTTCTGAGGGTTGGATTCCTCATTTCTCAGTTGGATCTGAGAACTACAAGTCGGTTCTTATAGCAAAGAGCCGGGTCTCTCATAATTGTTTGAAGATGAAGATATTCAAATATTGATCTTATGTAGTCATTCAAGTTAAATAAATAAATAAAATATGTAACATTCATTTATTTATTTATTTGTAGTCATTCACGGTCGACCTCTCCACACAACAAAAGAAAGTGGATAAGGTCATGGAAGAATACTCAGATATCTTCTCCTCAGCTACCGGTGTAACTCTACACTGTCAGGTCAAGCATCCCATCGATATGATCCCCAATGCACCACTGCCCAATGGGCCAGTCTACTGCTTCTCTCTACTAGAGAATGAGGAGATCAAGTGGAAGATCCAAGAAATTATCCACAAGGGGCACATCCATCCCAACTCATAGCCTTGTGGGAGCCCAATCATGCTGGTACAGAAGAAAGATGGAACCTGACAAATCTGCATTGATTACCGGGCCCTTAATAAAATCACAATCAGAAACCGGTACTTGATTCCCTAAATCGACGACCTCCTTGATTAGCTCACGGGGCCCAAATACTTCAGTAATATTGATCTAAATTTTGGCTACCACCAGGTCCTGATAGAACAAACAGATGTATGGAAGACTACCTTCAAGTCAAAGGAAGATCTTTTTGAATGGTTGGTCATGCCATTTGGTTTGACAAATGCTCCGACCACTTTCATGAGGTTGATGGACAATATCCTGTGACCATTCACCAATACTTTTGTAGTGGTGTATTTGGATGACATCCTCATCTACAAAAAGACATGGGTGGAACATTTGCAGCATATTCAGCAAGTTCTGCACACCCTGCGGCAACACAAGCTATATGCAAACTGGGAAAAATGATTCTTTGGCATGGACAAGGTCCATTAACTAGGATACATCATTGATAAGCATGGCATACATGTGGATCTAGCCAATATCTAGGTCATCTGTGACTGGCCAGCCCCAACCACACTCACTGAGCTACAGAGCTTCTTGGGCCTTGCCAATTTCTACTGCAGGTTCATGTTGGGATTCTCCCATATTTCATGGGCCCTCAACCAAGTAACGAGGGGTGGTGGTAAGGAAACATTTGTGTGGGGTCGGTCCCAACAACAAGCGTTTGATGATTTGAAGCAACACTTGTGCTCATCCCCAATACTTTCATTACTGGACCTGCAACATCCCTTTGAGATCGAGACAAATGATTTAGACTATGTTTTGGGTGTCATTCTCACTTAGCACAGCCATCCCGTGGCCTATCATAGTGAGACACTATCAAATGCTATCCGTCAATACACTACTTATGAAAAATAAATGTACTCCATTGTGCAAGACTGCTGCCAGTGGAGACATTACATTCTTGGGAAGGAGACAGTGATCCACACTGATCATAAGCCACTGCAGTTCATGCAGACACAAGGAAAATTGTAGAATGACCACCATCAGAAGTGGTCCACATACATTCAAGAATTCGACCTCAACATCAAGTATAAAACATGAAGTGCCAACCGAGTCACTGATTTCCTTACCAGACAGCTAGTCGCTAAACTCACCACAGAGCTAGACTCTTGCAACCATGAGACCTATGGATGGCCCCAACTCTATGAGACAAACTTGTACTTCGCCACCACCTACCAAATGTTGGGTGAAAACGCAGTTGTCGCTAATTTCCATCTTCAAGATGGGTTGTTATGTTGTTTGGGCCATATCGACGTTCCATCAAGAAAGAGAGAAAAGATTATATGGGAAGCCCACTACAATCGGGTGGCAAGACACTTCAGCATCGAAAATACAGTGGAAATGCTACAAATTTTTTTATACTGGATGAAACTTTGAAAGGATGTCAGCAAGTATATCAGGTCCTGCACTACCTGCGCTATTGCCAAACCAACCACTAAGAAATAGGGCCCGTACACCCCTCTTCCTACTCCTGATAGGCCATGGGAGTCCATATCAATGGATTAGATGTCGGGCCTCCCATCCACCAAGAGGGGAAATGACTGTGTTTTTGTGGTTGTTGATCGCTTTTCTAAGATGTCGAGTCTGGTTGCCTGCAAGAAGAGCATCACAACAGAGGCCACTGTCAAGCTCTTCCTTGAACGAGTCTGCGTACATTTCAGAATCCCACAAAACTTTGTCTTAAATCAGGATAGTTGGTTTATTATCACATTCTAGTCGAGCCTATGGTCACTGCTGGACACCAAGCTCACCAAATCCATAGCCTTCCACCCCCAGACAGATGGCGAAACCAAGGTCATAAATCGAATGATCATGCATATCCTGTGCATGAACAATTCCAAGCACCCCCACACATGGGATGAGAATATTCCCTATGTTCAACATAGCTACAATCGATCCCTACATAGATTAACCAACCACAACCCATTTTAGGTGGGGTTGGGATTCCAACCATTGGCTCACATAGATGTTGCACTACCCCTTGCGATCACCTTGGCCAAATCATCTACCTCTCCAACTGAAGCTGACAAAGCCATCTGGTTCATTAAGAAGATCCATCACATCTGCCAACAGGTTCAAGATATCCTACGAAACTCCAATGCCAAGTACAAGCAGTGCCATGATCAACATCGGGTGCCACATAAGTTTTAGGTGGGAGACAAAGTTTGGTTGCACTTGTAGAAAGAATGCCTTACAGGGCCCCATCAGAAGCTTCACCCACTCTGTTATGGGTCGTACACCATCACCAAGGCTATGGGTGATAATGATTTTGAGTTCAACATTCCTCCTTTCCTTGGCCTGCACCCATTGTTCAATGTGGATCTCCTTCGGCCTTAATTCCCACCATTATTGGACACCTCAAAGGTATTATAACAATTGACACCAATAGAGATCAACCCCGAATGCATAAAACATGCATCCAATGATCATATTGTGGACACACAGGTCAACCGCACTCACCAACAAAGGATCCAACATTATCGAGTTGTCGAAGCAGGGCAACTCCTGGACCAAGGAAAGTGGCTCACCCGGGGCCAAATTCAGCAGAAATTTCCTCATCTGATGGGGGTACTCAATGCAATGGAGACCATTTCTTCCTAAGAGGGGAGGATTGATCCATATGGATTTCAGTGTCCTCCCACCTATTCCAACTGGGTCATTTTGGCAGTTTCCCAATTTGGGAGATTTTTCCTAGTTTTCGGGTCCCTGACTTGCGGGGCCATTTTGAGGCCCTAAACAACATTTTTAGGGCTCACCAATGTCGCATTGTAGACAGGGTTACATTCTTATGGAAACATTTTTATTCCTCGGATATACCTTTCCAACGATATATCGTGCGCCTAAAACAAAGATCGTATGCAAAAGTTACGACCCTGGGAAGTTGATGTACTAACTTACCCCAACGGGGCCCACATGAATTTTGGCGTTTCATCTCCTAGGGTTAGGTTTTTTGATGTCTAGGGTTTTTGGCATTCCTGTTTATTTTTAAAATTCCTTCAGAGCCTCATTGTACTCATCTTCTTGCGAATGAGCACAACTGTCACATCTCTTCTCATAGATAAGATGCCACCATTCTAGCAAGCTTCTTTTCCGTTGCATTTTACAGTTTCAACTTAGTTCCTTATTGAATAGAAACCAATTTTATTGTATATCTGTTATTTTGTGTTAAGCATATTTTAATAATAATCTATGTTCATTTCATTCTGCTCATAAAATTCGTATCATTGGTGCTCAGAAGAAGAGAGATTGTTGTCTCTCACACGATTGTAACTTGTACTTGTTATTGTTATATTTAAATTTTTGTATTCAGTACATTCTTGTTGATAAATTGTTGTGATTAATAAGTTTAATAATTAATTATTATTAAAAATATTTAAAAAGAAGGAAAACCGATTCAACCCCCCCTCTCAGTTTTCGCCAAATGTTCAACAATTGGTATCAGAGCAAGTGCCTTCACCATATTTTAACCACTGGAAGGTAGATTCTTAAGAGATCAAATGGATCAAAAATAAGGAATGTCCTCCAACAAAGCACCACTGTTTAGAGGAAATGATTATTCTTTCTGGAGTATAAGACTGAAAATCTATCTGATGGCCCTTGGATGTGATGTCTGGAAATATGTCGAAAATGGTTACACTGCTCCATCTACTCCACTTACTGATACTAATTCAAACAAGATCTATAATGACAATTCAAGAGATATTAATGCTATTATTGGAGGATTAGCGAATTCTATATTTGTAAAAGTGATGCAATCTAAATCAACAAAGGAAATTTGGGATAAAATGAAGATCATCTATGAAGGAGATGGAAAGGTCAAGAAATCTAAACTTCAAACACACAGAGGGCAGTTTGAGAGTCCGAAGATGAAAGAGGAAGAGAACATCGCAGAATATTTTCAAAGAGTGGATGAAATAGTCAATTGAATCAGAGCATTGGGAGAAGAGATAGGATACAATATTATTGTCCAAAAGGTGATGATATCATTACCAATGAGATATGATGCCAAGGTATCTACCTTGGAAGATCAATAATAGCTTGACAACCTTACAATGGATGAACTTCATGGGATTCTTATAGCATATGAAATGAGAACCRGGAAAGAAAATTCATCAAAAAGGGAATCAACCTTCAAAGCATCAAAAGAAAAAAGGAACCATAAGCATGTGCCAAATTAAAAYCACTAAGATATATCADATGAATAAGAGGSCAASTTTATARGAMAACTCAAGAAAGGGTHTRGAAAATACAAAGGGAAGYTACCTTTCAAATGMTTCAAYTRTGGAAAAATTGGACACTTYGCTAAMAAATGTCCCTATCCSAARMAAGAWKATAATGATGAAGARGAAKMYTACAATHADAAAGAWYATAAAARKGGMAAAAMVRAAMACAAMAAKAAGAAKACCTTTTACACCAAAKAGGACAAGAKTTCATHTRAAGAAAGTGAAGATGAAGAGTYRBRACATCTATTTATGGGTATARAAACCTAAGATAATATTTCTAAAAATACTTTTGAGATTGAAGAAAAATCTGAGGATGAAGGAGAATTAGACCTAAAATCAGAACTAATCAGTGCTTTGGATGAAATTAGGAAGTATAAAAATA